>QNUK01000018.1:3565000-3782500 GCA_013621035.1 Clarias magur
TTTTTTTAGTGTCTGAGTCAGTCAGATATCAACTTACACTCCGTCGATATCACTGCGCGGGTCAGACAATAACTATCGACTGGAGCCTCAAACAGATGAAAGATGCGCTGAGGGAAAAAGAAAACTGGCGAAGCGTACAATATGTCTGTCTACTGTCCACGCCCTCGGCTTTAATTTCTGCTGTATGGAACCGTCTGAATGGGCAACCTGGCAGCTGAAAGATACAGTATCCCTTTCCTTATCATCTGATCGATAACTAGCATTCACCTGCCGGAAGGCGATTACACCGGTGTCAGATTTGCATGCGCGTACAGGCTTGTGTACATGATGGCGCACACTTGTGTATGACTCTTTTGTGGAAAGTCATTTTCATAAATCAGCTCATTAAAGCTATCTATATATAGCTTCGGGGTTGAATGAGGAATTCTTGTTTCTGCCATTTGCTTTGACTTAGTGCAAAAAGTGAAGGACTTTATTCCATCAACCAGATCGGAATAAATCATCTGCTTGCGTCAGCTCTCTTCTTATGCCAAACCCACTTTTTATGCCAAAGTCACAGCTTTGCTGCATGCTAAGCGTCTTTGTGCTTGAGAATATTATGCATGAATGTTTCCCATTTTATTCAGTGACGTATCCGTTTTGTTTTTTTCATGGTGAGAGGAACGAGATTTGGGGCCTGAGCAATGGCTGGGAATCAAACCAGGGCCTTCCGCATGGCAGGCGAAGCACATACCACTGAGCCACCAGTGCCCCTAACGCTGAACCATTAACTACATAATAGAAATGTGTTCAGAAAAATGGAGCATGAATGGAGATCACGGGGGGTATAGGCTCAGCAACGTTATGCATCAATAAAATGGTTGGTTGAGGGTTAGCTCAGCGGTTAAGGTATTGGACTACAGTTCAGAAGGTCCCAGGTTCAAATCTCGCGACCACCAAGTTGCCACCGTCGGCCCCTTGAAGCAATTTACCCTCAATTGCTCAAATGTATAATGAGAATAAAATGTAATTGGCCACTGTGTTGCATGCACTAATCAGAGCTAAAGGCAGTCGAACAAACTATTACTACTATTATTAGCATATGCAACTTTCTTTGGCCTTGCAGTGTAAAACCTCATTAAAAACCTCATCAGGTTTGTAGAGGCTTTAACCTTATCTAATCTTGAGAAAATCTCACATGTATTTGAATATGACTTAAAAATTAATTGCTAAACCTAGTGCACTGCTCACACATATCTGATTTAATGAGCAAATCCAAACTTTTTTCATATTATATTTTACAATGTGGCTCATGTCTGATTAGGCTGAACAGACAACAGTGCTAACTGACCCACATGTACAAAGAAACATGTGGTAGTCCAGTCCAGACCTTTTTGAAATAAGCGGTTAAGAAGTACTGCTGATCGGAAGGTCACTGGATCAAACCCCAGCACCATCAAGCCGCCTCGGTTGGGTCCTTGATCAAGGCCCTTAACCCTCAATTGCTGAATGAGATAAATGGATTAGGGTATATGGCATAAATGTAAACATGTCACATGATGCAGTTACATAGTGTCGCAAGATGATGTCTCTGGTTTGTGTCCGTGGGCTCATTAAATTTTGCTTTTAAACTTTTTTCATGTTTGTTTTTCTTTTGAGCTCTCTCCAGATGCAGTGTAGCACAGCAACATCATAAATGTTTACGATGTCCATTACCTCAGTATCACACCACGGAAATCTTACTTACCATCATTCTCCATATTTTATTAAATAAACATGATGCGTCGAGTTTGATTAACATAAAATTTATAATATGCTTATTTGGTCACATAGTTAAGTGTTCAGACTGAGGTCACATTGCAAAATAATAATAAAAGGAAAAAATCTGGTCTTTCTCAGGATTAGAACTATGTTTAAAACGTATGGAATTGGCACAGAAAAGTAACGAAAAAATCTGATTCTGTGATTCGACACTGTTGTGGGTTAAAAAAAAAAAAAGAAAGAAAAAGCAGATCTGAGTCATGATAATTCAGGGTAAAAAAGGGTCACTGCAAAGGTTTAATGTGTCATCTACTATTTAAAGTCCAAAGACAAATTAGCTACCAGAAAGAAAAAAACACAGTTAGAGCATGACTCATACTGTACTATTGTAGACCCTTTTGACTTGAATTAAATTTATTTATTTATTTATTTTTACCCCAGCACTGCTCTCTTCCTTATAAAGGAGGTTCGTCTGATTATAAGAATCATACAAGGATTTTAACTTACTGGTTAATTATTAACATAATACTTTAAAGCTGAAATGTAATCTTTACTAACAAAACTTCAACTGGTCGAGGATTTAACTCCAACAGAGACATGGCAAGTGTTTATTTTTATTAATATGACATTTTTGTTTGTTTTCATGGTTAGTTTTTCTATTGTAATCTTTACATACAATACTACTAATACTTTACTTAAATTGTGTTCACCATTTAAGAAGTGACTCTTTGAAAGGATTTTATCTCAACAATAGTCAAACTAACAGGTAGAAGTGCTTTAATCCGTTGTTCATCTCTGTATCGTTGCCGAACAATGAAGTAAAACCTGACAGTCAGAGCTTGTATCCAAATATAAAAGCCAAACCCGTGTTAGTGTCCTGCTGGCTGTTGGGTTTTTCCTTAAAGTGCACACATTCTTATATATGACACTTCACACCACACTGCCTAGGTATGCAGCCTTGCAGACTTCTAGGAAAGGAAAAAAAAGACTGCGCACGCGTGTGTGTGTGTGTGTGTGTGTGTGTGTGTGTGTGAGAGAGAGAATGAGAGTGAGAGAGAGAGAGAGAGAGAGAGAGAGGTGTCCCTGAATTTGAACGTCTCCAGCTCAGGAATGTGTATGAATTCCCCAGGATGGAGGGAAAGAAACGAGGAGGGAACGCACTTTGTTGTTTTTCTTTTTTTTAATTCCCTGAGGCTGGAGCTCACTGTCAGCACAAAGAGGGGAAAAAAGGGATGAACAAAAAAAGAAGATAGAGGAAGGAAAGAATGCCCGGGGAGTTATTGATTTAAATAGCTTTTGTGGCTAGAGAGAAAGGAAGTGGCTTAGCCGTGCTCTTTAACCAGGTCGCATACACACAGACCTTAAATCCTAACTATGTAAACATCTTTTAAAATGACAGTAATGACTTCTCATCTGTAATAATTTATTAAAATATATATATTTTTAATTCCAATTAAAAGATAAAATAATATCTAGAGTCACTGATGGAGAAAATTCATCAGCAGGTTTTCATAAGTCTTTCCGGTCCCAGTGACACACCTTCTGTTTAGTATTCCTTCAACTAGTAGCAAACAACACACACACACACACACACACACACACACACACACACACACACACACACACATTATCCACTGTAATAGGAACACCTGTACACCGGGTCATTTTAAAATCGCACTGGTAAAAGATGCTATTTTCTGATCTTAACCTGTCCAGTTTGGACAATCCATGCTTCCAGGATCCTGTTCTTGAATGAGTATTGAAGCCTGATGTGGTCGTTTGCTATCACAGCCCATGCACCCTATAGTTTGATGGTCCATAAATGCTGGGAAGCTTTTCTGCTCACCATTGTTGTGAAGAGTGACTACAAGAGTTACTATGTCTAATACGACTGCTGTTCGCATTTAGTCAGAAATTAACTTGTTTTTAACGCAGTTTTGATCTTACCTGTGGCAAGGCAGAGTTGAGCTGCCTCTGCAGAGCGTCACGTTCGTGGCTGACCTCCTGTAGTTTGCCCTGTGTCAGTCCCAGGTTCTCCTGTGTCTCCCTCAGCGTGTCCAGGAGCCGGTCCCTCTCCTCCAGCATGGACACCATTAGAGACTCGAAATGTCCCTCGGAATCCGAATGGAGAGGAGACCCGGAGCCGCGGCCTCCTCCATTGCTTCCCACCTCCGCCTCGCTGATGGTGGGCATCACCTCGCACATCATCTGGGACAGGGACAAAACCAGTAGGGTGAATGTGTCGATCAGGGTGAGTACGGCTGAAGTAACACCAACACGGATGATGAACACGACAGTAATGATTTTATCCGGTTATCCTAAAACATATTCCATCACTGTTATATTATAGAGATTATATTATATTATATACATTACCCAATTTTGTCAACAACTACCACATCTTATTAAAATTGCTAGAAGATTTCAGGAAATCAGATAAAGACATGGATTTCAGCCACATAATCAGACTACTGAGTACATCATTTATGTGGTTAATCCGAGATCTGTTGGCTTTCTACGCATGTCCATGTGTAACAGCTTATAAAAGCATAGAACCCCATGAGCAAACCACTTGCAGCTACTATAACTTGTTTTGTGGCTGTTTTACAACAATAAAGAGCTATTAGCAGCTTTAAAAAAAATTTTAACTAAAGAATAAACCATCTTAGCATCAGCAAACTGCTCATATAAACTGCTGAGAAATGCTATAGAAATGTTTACAAGTGACCTAACATATGATAGGACATAAATTTTAATTTTTATAATAATAATAATAATAATAATAATAATAATATTTATTATTATTATTATTCATTTATTATTATCATATAATAATGCATTATTATTTTTGCACAGCAGGCAAGTACCTAAATACAATTTTAAACACAAGTTTTTAAATTGATGGATGCATCAAAGAAAAAGAAAACAGGAAAAAAAAGTACTGCAAAAACATGTAAAGTAGCATTGATGTTGCTTTCTTGAATTATATAAAAGCTTAAAATTATTAAAATTTTATCGGTACTGCATCATGATACTCAGGATATAACACACGGTATTCAGTACACGATACATCACAGTATTCAGTATGCGGTACATTGACTGTCACTTGCCCTCGTTTATCAGCTATGGCCGAGTTCAGAGGATGAGACTAGCATGTGCTGCTCGCACACAGATTTTGAAGGAGACAGACACGTTGGTGACGTTGAGTGTCAGGGTGACAGAAGTGACAGTATGTTAGTACGTATGAGAAAAATCTAAATAGTGTACGTAAGCGTAGCCAACCTGAAGTAGGAAAGAAATGTTCAAATCTATACATATAATAAAACTGTGAGGTTGGCGTGTGTGTACATTGTAAATACTCAAGAAAAAAAATATTTTGGCGATGTAAGATGAGTAATAGAAAACATCAAGATGGAATTTTTATCCTTCTGGTTGTTTGTGCATGCATCACGTAAAAAAAATTTTTTATGTGATTTTCACAGGTGTATTTGGCCGAACTTGATACTTTAGGTAACATATAGGATTTGTTTCATCTCGATCAGCCCACTGAAAGATATGCCAATTTGAAACATGAATAAAAAAATTTTTTAAATGCACTTAAATCATAAAAGAATTTTTTTTAAATCATTAGTTCATCTCAAAATTCGGCGCTGAACACTTTGATACATGTTTATGAGTACGCAATTTAAATCTACTTAATAAAAACACACCTTCATTCACACCTTCATTCCTCGCTTCAGGGTAGCACGTAAACATTTTAGTTAATTCCAAAATTCAACTGATGGAGCTGTAATTTTTTTTTTATGCACTTTTAAATCCCATGGAAACGAAGTTGAAGGCGCATTCAGTTATAAATAAAAGTGGTGGCGTGTTGGAGTTGACTGTAAGGCGGCGACATCCGTCTGCCTGCACTCATGACTTTATATTATATCACTATACATAGTGAAAGTCATTGCAACAGGATATTCAGCAAATAGTATATGGTCACCTTGCACGTTCTCGGTCCGGGTTCGATTCCCGGCTCGGGTGATGGTGGGTTTTCTCAGAGTTGACGAGTTCTCCGGTTTTCTTTCCATATCCCGAAGACATGCAAGTTAGGCTAATTGTCATTCCTAAATTGCCTGCAGTGTGTGAATGAGTGTGTGTCCTGTGATGGTTTGGCACCCTATTCTCGCGCCCCAAGTCTCCTGGGATAGTGTCCAGGCCCCCGCGACCTTGTGTACATGATAAAGCAGTATGGATGATGAGCGAGTGCGAGTTGTTATCCATTTCCATGCAAAAATTGTGGAAAGTTCAGGAAAAAAGTTTCTTAGTGTTTTCGCTGCAGTCGTTCTGCATCATAGTGAGAATTAGCATGTTATGACAGTTTAATATCAGCACATGCCTACACTAGATCAATATGATATGAGGAAAACTGATGATCTGGCACTGCTGTTCCAAAGTCCCTCCACATTCCAGAGCAAAGCAGCTCTGTGGGGAAAATAATGAAGGCAGCTGAGCACAGCATTAATCCTTTTAGCATTAATCCACTTACTGAAAATTTTAACCTTGTGCAGACAATCTATAACTACATTATTCTGAAATATGCTGATAATTTTTATTACTGGAATTAAACACACGATAGTAGACTGCTGACTCATTCCTTGATTGTAGTGGCTTATTTAAAAGACATTAAGCTGTGATAATTAATTTCGCCAAAACGCTGCAATGGCTTCGTCTGCAACCCAAACGGGACGGGGGCAGCCTGAGCACAGTATTGACAAGTTGATCTCAAATGTGTATTATCTTAGCATCTATGTTTATCTTAGCAACATACAGTGTAAACCTTATAGGGATGTTAATGAATAACCATATTCATTGATAAATCTCGCTCAAGATGTCTCTTATAAGGAAACACTTTAGGCAGTGTATTGGACGCTCAATTTTTGCCAGATGCGTTTGTGTTTTTGAATGAGGACAGAGTACAGTATTATCAACAGCCTTATTATGGAGTTAGGGAGTCTCTGTCAGTTGCCTCTCTACGAGTCTCCTCCCTGCTTCAGTCCGTGTATACAAGAGCTCAGGGAAGAAAACAAACGGTGAATTGTACGGATCAGTTTGCGACTAAGCGAACGCGAGTGTTGTTAACACGCAGGGTGATGAACGAGAAAGGCCAAAACTTTGTTCATTTCATTTATAACATTGGTAATACAGACATCCTATACATTGACAGCTGCGTCCTGAGGGCCGCAAATCATATACGATATCCCGGAAATTGATTTTTCAAAAGCGAGAGAGCGAGAGAGAGAGAGAGAAAGTAAGAGGGAGCATGCACATACTGGTTCGACTTGTGCTAAGTGCACCCATCACTGTTCTTAGCGTGTGAGGCTTTACATTAAAGCTCATTGTCTCTCTCCATCGGTCTGACAGCGTCTCATGATTAAGACCCTGTGTGATAATATCGGACTTCCTTTTTAACGAAGATTAAAACACGCCCATGACTTGAATGATGCTGTTCACATATATTAACATAATACAGTCGTGGCCAAAAGTTGAGAATAACAGAAATATTAGTTTTAAAAGTTTGCTGCTAAACTGCTTTTAGATCTTTGTTTCAGTTGTTTCTGTGATGTACTGAAATATAATTACAAGCACTTCATACGTTTCAAAGGCTTTTATCGACAATTACAGGACATTTATGCAAAGAGTCAGTATTTGCAGTGTTGGCCCTTCTTTTTCAGGACCTCTGCAATTCGACTGGCTGCTCTCAATCAACTTCTGGGCCAAATCCTGACTGATAGCAACCCATTCTTTCATAATCACTTCTGGGAGTTTGTCAGAATTAGTGGGTTTTTGTTTGTCCACCCGCCTCTTGAGGATTGACCACAAGTTCTCTATGGGATTAAGATCTGGGGAGTTTCCAGGCCATGGAGCCAAAATTTCAACGTTTTGGTCCCCGAGCCACTTAGTTATCACTTTTACCTTATGGCATCGTGCTGGAAAATGCATTGTTCTTCACCAAACTGTTGTTGGATTGTTGGAAGAAGTTGCTGTTGGAGGGTGTTTTGGTACCATTCTTTATTCATGTCTGTGTTTTTGGGCAAAATTGTGAGTGAGCCCACTCCCTTGGATGAGAAGTAACCCCACACATGAATGGTCTCAGGATGCTTTACTGTTGGCATCACACAGGACTGATGGTAGCGCTCACCTTTTCTTCTCTGGACAAGCCTTTTTCCAGATGCCCCAAACAATCGGAAAGAGGCTTCATTCGAGAATATGACTTTGCCCCAGTCCTCAGCAGTCCATTCGCCATACTTTTTGCAGCAGATCAATCTGTCCCTGATGTTTTTTTTGAGGGAAGTGGCTTCTTTGCTGCCCTTCTTGACACCAGGCCATCTTCCAAAAGTCTTCGCCTCACTGTGCGTGCAGATGCGCTCACACCTGCCTGCTGCCATTCCTGAGCAAGCTCGGCACTGGTGGCACTCCGATCCCGCAGCTGAATCCTCTTTAGGAGACGATCCTGGCGCTTGCTGGACTTTCTTGGACGCCCTGAAGCCTTCTTAACAAGAATTTAACCTCTTTCCTTGAAGTTCTTGATGATCCTATAAATTGTTGATTTAGGTGAAATCTTAGTAGCCACAATATCCTTGCCTGTGAAGCCATTTTTATGCAACGCAATGATGGCTGTACGCATATCTTTGCAGGTCACCAGGTTAACAATGAAAGAACAATGATTTCAAGCATCACCCTGCTTTTAACATATCAAGTCTGCCATTCTAACCCAATCGGCCTGACATAATGATCTCCAGCCTTGTGCTCGTCAACATTCTCACCTGAGTTAACAAGACGATTACTGAAATGATCTCAGTAGGTCCTTTAATGACAGCAATGAAATGCAGTGGAAAGTTATTTTTTTCGGGATTGAGTTAATTTTCATGGCAAAGAAGGACTATGCAATTCATCTGATCACTCTTCATAACATTCTGCAGTATATGCAAATTGCTATTATAAAAACTTAAGCAGCAACTTTTCTAATTTCCAATATTTATGTAATTCTCAAAACTTTTGGCCACGACTGTATACTGCCTGGCTAATTTTTTTTTTTAACCTTTAGGATTTAATTCAATCAACTTTAGCTTTGATTGCAACACACAATGTGTGAAAATGATTCCTCATGCTCCCAGAACCTTTCATAATCTGAGTGCAGGAGAAGAAACCAGCATCACCAATGTGACGACCTGATCATTCGGTACATTCAGGTCATCAGCTAACTTCGTTTTATTGCCACATGACATTGCTAAGACCTGAAACAACCTGAGATCATAACACTGCCTGCAGAGGCTTGTACAGTGGACACTACGTATGATGGGTGCATTATTTCATGCGTTTCTCTTCTTATTGTGTGCACCCATCACTCTGGAATAGGCTCAATTTGGACTCATCAGACCACATGACCTTTTTCCACTGAAAGTCCAATCCTTATGCTCCTAGAAAGTTTTAAGATTTTTTTTTTCCTGATTAGTCTCACTAATAAGTGGTTAGTTTAAGAGATCTCCATTCATTATGACCACCGACCACCTTTCTTCCACAAGGCTGATACTTCAGCATTGTCCTTCCAGGTTCTGATAATGTGTTGAAGGGTTCTTAACCCAGTTCCAGTCATTTCAAATCTCCTTCATTGTTTTGTGTGCTTGATGCAGCACAATAATTTAACCCTTCTAAAAGGGCCTTTTTTTTAAAAAGCTAGACAGTGTATAATGCAACATGTTATATAAAATGATATTTGATATAATGAACGTTATAGCACTGTGCCTGAAATATTTTATATGGAAAAAACACTGAACTTATTCAGTCATTGGTTAATTAAAATGAGCAGAAATTGTTACTACATTATACTACATTACATATTTTAACATGGTTTACTTTGGAAAGCTGTAATATATAGACTACAAAATATAACCTGACAGAGTGCAATAAAAACCTTTCAAATTCTGTGTAACCCATGTGTACACGTTTTTGTGCATTTGTATTGTGCTACAGCATCAGGAGATTGAGTCATAAATACAGTCATGTAGTTTTGCACAATGATAAACTACCCATGTGTACATTTTGCCCATGATTGTGTACATCATTCGACATATTTTGTTGAAAAAAAAAAAAAGAGCCTTTTGTAAAGCACTTCTTTCTCAAACCTCTACATGTCCAACAAAGAGATATGATGAAATGATAGAGCGGGGAGAAGAGGAAAATGTAACCTCATTTTTACCTCAGCAAACTGTACGCTCATAAGGAGGTCAAACGCTGAGAGATTTACACTAGTGCGCGAGGGGGATGGGTCTCAGTTCACAGCTTTGATTCCAGTGAAAAAGAGCGGCAGATGGGGACCTGCAGGATACCTGAACAAGAGCGTCGGACTAACCAATCGGCACGCTCCATGCTCACCTGCGCACTATAATGCACGGCCATCTGTAGCCAAACCTGTAAAGCTGCTTTCTTCCGGTCCACTGTGTTTGAGGTCCAGCTGAGGCAACACAATACTACAAACAATACGGATTAGATTTCAGTCTTGGTCAGGTGACACGCTTGCAATGGACAGAAAATGTGGTGTAAAAGATTTGCCATTTTCCACCTCTCTCTTTCAAAACTAACAGAAGTGAAAAATAAATAGAATTTTTTTTTCTAAATGAATTTAAAAAAAGTTACAATGACGTGGTTTTAAGTAAACACTCTTTTTTTCCCCTAACGCATCACTCAGTCTTCCTGTGACAGGATTTAATGTTGACACGCATCTTCTAGTCAATTCCACAGGTTTTCAATGGGATTTAGGTCTGAGTTCTGAATCCTAAAAAAACAACAACAGAACTCACAGCTATATTTAAAAATAAAAATGGGAGCATTTCCACATGCACAGCACAAAGAGAACTCAAGGGATTGGGACTAAACAGCTGTGTAGCCTGAGGAAAACCACTTAGTTAAAAGGGCAGTCTGAAAAAAAAAAAAAAAAAAGACTTCAATTTGCTAGAGAGCATAGAGAAGGAACTGTGAAACATTGGGAGAAGGTCATGTGGTCTGAGGGGTTCAGATCTATCCTGTTGCAGAGTGATGAGTAAGAAGAGAGGGGGATGAAGTGATACACCCATCATGCCTTGTGCCTACTGTACGGGACTGTTGGGACAGCGTTATGATCTGGGACTGTTCCTGTTGGTCAGGTCTATGTTCAGAAACGTCACGTCAGCAAAAAAAATGAGGTCAGCTGACAACCTGAATATACAGAATGACCAGGCTTTTCTGATGGCACGGACGTATTCCAAGACGACAATGTCGAAATTCATCAGCCTCAAATTGTGAAAGAGTGGTTCATGGTGGACAAGACATCATTCTCCGGGAAAATTTAAATTTTATATCAGTAGTCCGATTTTCCTAGTTAATAAGAACTATAGTGATAACCCTACTGCAAACAAAACTTCCTTCACATGGGTACAAACAGAACAAACAAACGTTAAAGAAATATAGCTGAAGAAATATGTTGCTAAAATCAAGAAAAAAACAGCTTGCAGAGTTGTACATTTTCACAAACAATAGTGCAGCTTTTAGAGCATCACACACTTGCTATGAGTTGCACATTTCACATCTTTTTTCTTAGCCAAATGCAGTCAAAAATGCATTAATAATCAGTAATCGATTAATCATTAATAATTATCAGATTCATATTTCCCAATCAAAATGTTTTTTTTTTTTTAAAAGAAGGTTCTAGAGGCAGTCTAGTGTTTTCTGTACACTGCTTTATTTGTGGCAGTCTGTAACAGTACCAACACAGACTCATTATTATTACTTTTATTAGCAAATTTTTTTTTTATGACTTAAAGTGAGAAAAATCGTATTTAATTGCGCGCAGAAGATTGATTCGTTCAGCCCTTCTCTCAGACAACAACTCCCGTCTGTGAATATCCCCACCCGTCAGCGTGCACACATTATGAACAACATGTTCAGTTCATGACCATTTTCACTTTGTTTACAGAAAGTGCGATCAGATTTGAGATCTTGGTTAAAATAGGTACGGTGGAAGAGGAAGTGTGGCTTGCAAGTACGCTGACTCAGTTCGGGGTTTATGAAAGGAACTGCGGAGACACGACCTTTTAAATAAGTTAGTAGCAAGCACGTAAAGATCATTAAGCTAACTTTAGATCACAGCTGGGTTATCGAGATTAACGCTACGAGCAATACAAACCATACTGAGTGAAAATGATTAGTAAGTTAAATTCTTAACAGCAATGAATTGATTAGTGAGTAATCACTAACATCTATAGTGCAAACTCTTGTTGCTCGAGTCCACACATCCAGACTCGACTCTGGGGATTGTTTATTGGGGGGCGGTATTCATAGTTCCTTCTAAAATCAACTGATTTTTTTTTTTTTTTTTGGTTTTACATTTTACAAGGAACAAGGAGACGTTCCTTATATATGAAGACTTTCTTGCAACTAACTAAAAGTCTGGTTCATTAGAAAGTAACGGAAAAAAGAAAAAAAAACAGTTCAAGTATTGCTCTTGAACACTTTGGCATGATAGTGTTGCTCTTCCACCTTCACATGAGTTCTGATGCACACAAGGGCTCTTTCTCTTTGCACAGTGAAAGTGTGTAGACTCAGCATGAGTAAAGCAGAAGAACTGTAACGTTTCCCTTTTCAAACTTAATATAAAGGAAGAGGGAAGTGGAAGTGCAATCCAACATGAAGTAGTAGGACAAAGAAAATGTTGTGTTGACACCCTTCGAGCCAAATCAGAGTGTAATGTGATACGGTCATTTTCTTAGCTAGCTGGTTTGTTTTCTTTTCCCCACTTCACACAATTAAACCACAATTAAAGCAAAAGGGGTGTGTATGGCACATATACCACTCTTTTAACAAACCTCAGCACAGTGATACATTCAATAAACTGGATAACCTCCAAATTATTTTCTCTTTTTGTTAGCCGGGGCAAATCTCCAGAACGAAGGACATTACTACAGCACTACAGCGTTTGTTACTTTGTTCCGTTTGTACTCCATGGCTCAACAGAACAGTTATCACTCGCAGCACAAAACACACAAAATTTGATGACTTCCTTCAGTTTAATCAAGTCGATCGAATTTCTATTTACTTTCTATAATTAGAGGTCAACCTGAATACACATGATCACGTCACCTTCCTTAGACGCTCTCAGACCGAGTGTGTATGCTGTGCTCTCGCCTGTCTCAAAGTGGCAAACCAAAAACAACGAAACAGGTTTTGATTAAAAAGCTAGCTTTTAAAAGCCAACTTAACTCCTAACACACAGCACCATTAAGATGCAGATATATTTCACTTTCCTCAGCCATGTACTCGAACACAGATTCCTCCACTATGATGATACAAATAGGCAGCCATTTTTCTGCATGCATAGTTAACATGAAGTAGAGATCCACCAAACGTGCCAAAGCATTGGCTTGAGAGCTGTGATTGCATATTTTAAAGCATTTCCTTCTGAAACAGAAAGTCAAGACCAATAGTGTGTTGAAGTGTTTCCTGATGACTGATTTACAGGTACACAAGAGAGAGAGCAATAAGTGCATGAGATACACCATACCTCTGACTAATCTAAACAAACTTAACGATAATTTAAAGGGATAGATCAGGTTTCTGCCTTAAATCAAAAATTAAGATAGATCACTATAGGTCTCGGTCATTATAATTTTTTCTCCTTGCACCAACCGTGGAGTTTCTGTCATGAAACGCGATTAAAATGTAAATAATTAGGACCAAATTCTGCAACCTTCATTCCGTGGACAAACACATTCCAAAGTTCAGCTGAGACGCATATGAAGCTTCTGCAGTCCCACTGAGCTAGATCAAGTCAGGATGTTTGAAAGTTATGGTGTATTTAGTACAAATTTTGCTTCCCTGGAACTAGCTAGGGAATGAAAGAAACAAACTTTACAGTCACGTTGCAGATTAGGAAAATTTCTATAACAACCAAAATCAAAATCTATAATAAATATTCATGGACCTCAAAAAAACTAAACTATCCACTTAACAAGCTATGGAGAAGACAAGAAAGTTTCAGGAGAGTTAACTGTACAGAAATTCTGACAGTTGCCTTCACCCAGGCTTGATTACTATATCCTAGATGATGCAGTACACATTTGGGGCTGAAGTCAAGTTTGTGATGTCGACCTAGAGGGTCATCCTTCTGATGTGTCTGAGCTAGTGATAAAACTCATATGACTGATTCATACTTGATGGTGCAAACAGATGCAACATCATCGATGAGTCTCGGGGAGCAACGTTCCAGCAGCAAAAAAAAGTTAGCAGAGTTAGCAAAATGTTTCTTAGATACAGCCATCCAAATGAAGAAACATCTGCGGAACCTCAGCATTCAGATTTTATTCGTTCTGGAAGCAGAAATCGTATTGCGATACACATTTTCCCATAAGCTAACGTGAATTCAGATAAGCTATTTCAGCCATGCAAATATAATATCAATTATATGCAAAAAATGTGATTATAATCAAAACATTAAAAAAAAAACATGCAAATGAAGGAAAAACATGAAATAAATAGACATTAAACATCACTTAATCATAATTTATGATTCCTCTTGGCACTGGATGCTTTTTTTAGTGGTGATTTCTATCTTAACTTCCACTAAAAGTGAACCCGGTTTCTTCCTACTCCCGCCTTCGTAACTTTCTTGGGTCCCATGGTCTAGGTCTTAACTAAATCTTGCACAAAATGCAAAAATAGTTTGTTTGTTTTTTTAAATTGTAAAATTCATAAATTCGCTTCTTTTGGCTTTCCACCGACACAAACAAGTTTTGAACGACTCTCGGACGTACAGTACACCCGTGTTCATATGCCGAAAAGTCTTTGTATGTCAATAGAAGAATTTCTTAAGCCAAAAATTCGTAAGCCGAGGTTTCGCTGTAATTTCTCAAAGAAGATTAAGAAAAGAAAAAAAAAAACCTGGGAAGACGCAAAGAAAAATGCACTGACAGATAATTTCGTGTTAAGCCAAGACACGCCCCTGGGGGTGGGACATATACAAGCAAGAGAGCGTTTCATTGGTCAAATTGGTCAATACTAGTACAGTATAAGTCATCAAAATTCATATATATATATATATATATATATATATATATATATATATATATATATATATATATTTTATTTTATTATTTTTTTTTTTTACTTCTCTAAAAGATTAGTTTCAGTTCCAGATGGGAAAAAACACTCATCAGAGAAAGAACAATATTTCAATACTTTTTTTTTTCTTTTTTTTATCCACAGCAAACCGTTTATCCGAATAGCTGATATTTACCTTTGCAGCACTGATGTAGGATTTTCAGCCAGGGCTCAGAAGATGATCTCAGATCAGACCTTAATGTCAGCAGTTTGAGTTTGTAACACAGTTTCAGTTGCAGCTTGTCCTCCAAACCATCCAAAAACACACCGAATCCATGGAAATGATAATAAAAATGTATCCACAAAAAAAAAAAACAGGGAAACGGCCTCAATCACTCCGGAGTGACATTCTTTTCCAAATGCTAAACTAGTTAGCTGGCGTTTCTAACAGCTTTAAGAAGAGTGCATAACTAACTAGATTTTTAAAAACTATCGAATAAATTACACAAAATAAACAGACGCGCTATTGTTATATGTGCTCTAAAACCATTATGGTCAATATAAATATCGCTTTCTTAAATTTTTTTTAAAAAATGACCACAATCTTGTCACAAAGCTAAATTAGCACCGTGTTAGCTCAGACTTAGCCAGCTCGCTCAGACTCGCCAGCACCGGCTCTGGCCCTGTTTAAAACGCTTTCTCTACCACTCGGTGACACGTAAAAGTGGGGCTTAAGGCACCAAAATCCTAAAGTTACCCCCAAATTAAAAAAAAAAAAACCCGAAATGTTTCGAGCCAACCCTGGAGTTTTGTTAGAAGCTCCTGAGCCACATCACTCACTGGATCCGTCCAGAGAAAGAAAAGCAGTTCGCTGTAATGATCCAAAAGGAAACGTCGGGGGGGAAAGGATGATTAAAAACTGTACAATAAACTCCCGGCTGGAAAACAAACAACCATTAATTTAAAATTCGTTCGTTTCGGGTTAAGTTTTCGCCCGTAAATCCGATAAGTGATGGAGAAAATACGCGACTTTTGTGACTTTAAAAACTGGATGTTGGCCGCTTTTCCCGGTCGGTGTTCTTGTTATCTCCAGGGTTGCCAGATTGGATGCGCTGTTTCCACGTTGTTGTGGCTGCGTCACTCTGCGAACACCGGAAGTAAACTTCTATCTTTTATTTAAAAGGACGTTTTTATAGTTGTTTTTGTACTGTATGTTTAGAAGTATGTGGGCACGTGACCCCCCCACCCACCCACACACACACACACACGTGGGTTTATATATGTGTGTATGTGTGTGTGTGTCTGTCTGTATACACTGAAAGTAAATTCCTATGTTTTATTTAAGAGGTTCTTATTGTACACTATATGGGAAAATGTACACACACACACACGCGCGCGCGCAAGGGTGAGTCAAAAATTACCCGCATTCTGGCTGTAGAATCTATTTTCATTAACTTTTAGTAAAGACAAATGCATCACTTTTCGCCCTCATATCCACCTTGTCCATCTGTGAATAAGCTTTCAAATTCCCTCTTTAAAAATGTTCAGCCTGAGCTGCAAGTCACGAAGACACTGCTGTCTTCACTTCTTCATTAGACGTGAATCTTTGTCCTCGTAGCGTTACATTCGGAGGACCAATGTGAAAGTCCAATGGAGTAAGATCAGGACTATAGGGAGGATGCAATGTACTGTAAACCATCAGACCACAAAAAATAAATAAATAAATAAATGCACCCTGCTCTTCATTTGTGCAAATCAGATGTGCGGTTCGAAGTAAACCGATGTTACATATTCACCCCTGATAAGAGAGTGCGGCCACCAGAAGTTTTAATATTATCAGAATGCAGACCATTTTCGACTCACCATCCATTATATCATATATCATACTAACAAAGGGGCTAAGAGCTGATGCCTGGTGCAGTCCCCCCTCCACCAATCCTCATTGTGTGGCTCATCATCGGCCTATGCATAATCTCTGTCAGATTGCATCTTCTACACTGGACATAGTCGACCTGGTTACATCTTCCACCACTCTTACATCACCCTCTGTTTCTTCCTTTCCTTTCTTCTTAAAATATGTATTCACCAATGCCATTTACATCCTTTTAGCAAAATCTACAATAATCTGTCCTTCCACATTTCTCTCCTGGACCCCACATCCTTCTCCAACATACATATTAAGGCCAGCTCCAATTACCAATCTCAAATATTCTTTGGGAACACTCAGTTTCACTTTGTCTAAGTCACTCCAGTAATCTTCTTTATCCTTCATATCACATCCTACCTGTGAAACATATGCACTTATGGCCTTTATTATTACCCCTTCCACTTTCATTTTCACTCTCAGACACTCTCCTCGTGTCCACCACACTTTAGGCATCACTTTATGATTAGTGAATCTACGATGTGTGAAAGAAAAGGTTTTTGCCTGAGATTCCAATTTTTCGAGATGTTTTGAGATTTATGCGCCACAGATCTCCCTCAGACACCTTAAAACCTGGCAGTAGAATTCACTATTGACGTTCTGGTCCCTGGGGACGAATTCTTGATGCATAATGCTGCGAATCTTAAAAAAGATGAAGAGCATGCGCTGCGGACCTGACTCGCCTTTTTCGGTAGTGGAGATGATGGGCTCTTCCACTTGGGGACTGTTGCTTCGTGTCATGACTGTAACATCCCATACACCCAGGTTTTGTCACCGGTAATGATTCTCGACATGAAGGATGGGTCATCCACGACATGTTGAGTTCTTGGAAGACTTCAACACGACGTTCTTTCTGCTCCTGGGTCAGCAGCCTGCACAGCACAGCACAATGCTCAAATCACATGTGAGGATTGCCTGGACTGTTCTGTATGACACATTAACAATGGCAGCAATGTTGTGGATTGTTCGGATGATCATCATGCACAAGTTACTGAATGGTTTCAACGTTTTTGGGGGTTGCACTTGTTGAAGGTCTTCTTGATATCTCGCCATCTTCCAGTGATTTTCTTTCTGAAGCGGGTACCACTCACTCGTACCATCTGTGAGAGAAAACAGGGGTATCTAAGCACAGGGAGAACATGTAAACCAAAACCAGAGGCGGGAATCGAACCCGGACCCTGTAGGTGCGAAGCGACAGTGCTAACCACTACGCCAGCGTGTTGCAAATTGGATGCCCCTGGGATAAATACGAATCTAAATTTTTTGCAGGTTATGTAAGGAAAACATAACCTGCAAAAAGTGTGGCCAGTGTTTTAAAATAACAATAATAAATTTACCTCTAACAACTGCAAATTATGAACATATTATTCTTAATATTGGTAATCTTATCTTGATATATATATATATATATATATATATATATATATATATATATATATATATACTTTTTATTATTATTACAAGTATGCAACTCTAATTACTTTTTTTGTGGTGCACAATCTGGCAACCCCAGTCTCCAGTTTTCTGCTGTCCTGAAACGTCGGTGCGTGATCACGTCATCATCATCAGACCTTTACCTTTATGGGATGTGCGTAAACTGGAAACGCCCCGCCCCCAACAGCAATCAGAACACATATCAGCAGCACTAATCTAACACAACCGTTATTCTCAGACTGGACGTCAGATCAGTTGCTTTTGTAGATTTTTAATTAATTAATTAGACAAAAAAAAATCAATTTTAAAAGTTTATACATAGTTTTATTATATATAATCTAACTAATCATGTTATTATTATATGAATAATCTGGTAACAGTAACTAGAATTTTAAACATGCTTATTTTAAAATCATGATGTCTTAGTGCTTGTATAATTCTTAGTTGCTTAGATAGTTTTTTTTTTTTTTTAAGAGAATCTTCTGACTACTGCAGGCGACTTAAGTACATAGTGCATTCCTATATTATACTGAGTATATCAATGCCACCTTTTTCTTAATGTGTACGCCACAACAATTTAGACCTCAAAGTGCAGTTTCAGATACTTCTGATATAGGGTCCAAGTGTAGCTGCACGGTATAGTAGTATAGATCTTATAGTGGTAAGGTCACCTCAGTGTGTAAGACATCCTTGTAAAACATTCATAGAGTATGTAATACGAATTAGAAAGATGAAACTCTGATTCAGGTGTTACTCTGAAGCGTGTTGACTTGTAGAGAGACTTTTATAAAATAGTGATCTAGCTTCCTTTTTATCTGCGGTCCAAATATGAAAAATTTGATTAGTTGTTGGCTTGTGCAATCAATGCTTGTCCAGCAAGTATCCAGTGCTGCCATCTAGTGGTCATACATGAGACTTGCAAGCATTAGATTATTCATTTAGGCAACAATCTAAGCTGTGATCACAGTAAAAATGTTAATATCTGTATACTAATAATCCGAATAATACTAATATTACTCATCATCATCATCATCCATATCATCACCTTTTGTATACACAACCACACCAATTCTCACCCATCAGCCAGCTCTCACCTGTCAAAGAGCAGCTACCAAAAGAGAAGTTTGAATCATAACTTCCTCTGAGATACAATTTCTATTACAAATGCTATAAGTTGCAAGATGCAGCCTCCATGGACTGGTGGACTTGTTTGTCCTTTACCTCCCAGCATGAGGACACTCTGAAGGGGACGCCAATCCATCTCAGGACACCATGCACATACACTCATTTATATACCTGCTCAGACTAAGGCCTAATTTAAAGTATCCTGTCCATCCACTGGTATATATTTTTTTTGAATGGGAGGGGAAGCAAAGAACATAGAAGAAATCCAAGCACAGAAACTCCAGAAGACCATGGCACTGCTCAGGATCAAACCCGGGTCCCAACCGATGTCCTTCTATATGATACTACATCAACAACAACAACAACAATAATAATAATAATAATAAATAAATAGTGTTTGTGTGTGTGCTCTGCGATATATTAGTACCCTATCCAGGGTGTACCCTGCCTCATGG
This sequence comes from Clarias magur, assembly GCA_013621035.1. Taxonomy (NCBI): domain Eukaryota; kingdom Metazoa; phylum Chordata; class Actinopteri; order Siluriformes; family Clariidae; genus Clarias; species Clarias magur. The sequence continues at coordinate 3,584,795 of QNUK01000018.1, forward strand.
ATAGGCTCCTGGCCCCCACGACATTGTATAAAGGATAAAGTACAGATGATGTGTGAGTGAGTGATAAATATAATAATAATAATAATAATAATAATAATAATAATAATGCCTATATTTGAAGCGTAATATGCGCCCAGTATTAGAAAGTTCTGTTGCAAATACAAAACCTGTGTTTTGCCAGAAGTCTGCATCATGACTTTGAATGGAAAAGAATTGACAGAAGGATTCAAAAGTCTGATTGTGAGACAAAGTAAAAAAATAAATAAATAAAAATACAGGAGAAACAGGACAATCAGTCACAATCAGAAACAAGAACCTCTATGGATGGCATCCATGAAAAAAAAAAAAACTCTTGATCAAAACCGCAAAAAAAAAAAAAAACATTTGTTCAGCACAGATATGGTCAGAGCTGGAACATAACCAATCACACATACTACATATTTAACGTATCTGCACCTTACCTGGGTAGTTTAATAGTGCACACTTTTTACTTTTACTCCATTACGTTCTACAACAAATCCCTGTATTTCTACTGTACTTCACAACATTTTTACATGGTGGATCATTACATAATCACATTGGTGTGTAATATCACTCACTCATTCATTGTCTATACCGCTTTATCCAGCTTTAACTTGGGGGGGGGGGTATTCTATCCCAGGGGACTTAGGGCATGAAGCGTGCCAATCCATCGCAGGGCACACACACTCACGTGCTCTTTCACTTTGGGAACGCCAGTTAGCCTAAGCTGCATGTCTTCGGACTGTAGAAGGAAACCGGAGTGCCAGGTGGAAACCCACCGAGAGGACATGCAGACTCCATGCACAGAGACCTGAAGTGGGAATCGAACCCGGACCTAAGAGGCTACCTAGAGACTAAGTTGCTTACTATGGAGTTCAGTATAGAAAACAGTCATTATTCTAAACCCCTCCAGACTGTAAACTGTAAACATATAGTATGTATATTTAATTCTCAGCAAATGAAATGAATGGCTAATATTTGAGTTTCAGCTTAATTCGCAATATCTGGTCTATTCCTGAAAGAAAGACAGGACTACTGTACAGTTGCTGCTATTCTGAATATATTGAATCATACTGGATTCAATTTTGGTAGCAAACCAAGCTGGATGATTATGATATCTGGAGTTAGAAATACACTTTTACAGTATGATGTCTTTATGATTAATTACACATGACTAATAAGGATGGTTCCACATAAAAACCATGAAGATGGCTTTGGACAGTATTTGATAGGGGGAAAAATGATGGCTTTATGGGAAAAAAATACTTTTTATCCTCATGTCTTCTCAGGGAGTTTTTCCTTGCCACCATCACCTCTGGCTTGCTCATTAGGGACAAATTGCTAACGGTGATTAATGTATCAAGCTGTATTGTTTAAATATTAATTTAAATCCATGTATTGTTTATTTCTTTAATGCTGTCCATTGTTAATTAAAGGTGATATATAAATAAAATGTAATTGATTTGACCTGCACACAAAGGGAAGTCCAGTACTACAAACACATAGTTTTAGTCAAGTCAAGTCAAGTAGGCTTTTATTGTCATTTCAACCATATACAGTTCAGTACACAGTAAAACAAAAAAATGTTCCTTCACGACCAAGGTGCTACATAAATGTACAACATAAATCAATGTTGCCTTGCACTTCCAGGGTCCGGGTTCGATTCCCGTCTCTGTGTGCATGGAGTTTGCATGTTCTCCCTGTACTTGGTGGGTTTCCTCCGGGTACTCCCGTTGGGGTTTTCTCCCACAGTCCAAAGACCTGCAGATTAGGATCAGAAGTGGCATTCCCAAAATTGCCCGTAGTGTGAGTGTGTGTATGTGTGTGATGGATTGGCACTCTGTTTAGGGTGTGCCCTGGCTTGTGCCCTAAACCTTCTAGGATAAGCTCCAGACCCCCTGAGACCCTGAATACAGGATCAAGAGGTATAAATGAAGAGTGAGTTAGTAGCTAACTAACTAATAACTTAATTAGCTGACTAGCAGAGACAAAACAGATTAACATTATAAATGAACAGAAACTATACAGAAAAAGACAACAAACAAGACAAGCGCGACAACATGACATGACACATTTATTGTAATGAGTTGAGATACTGGGATGAGAAACAGATTTTTTTTGTTGTTGTTAAAAAAATATTTTTCATGCAAATAAAATGAATGGAATTAGTACAATTTTAATGGAAGACCATGAGTGACCTGCGCAGAGCCCTGACCTCAACATCTCTGGGTTGAACCTTACGCCAGTCCTCCTAATTCAGTGATTGCCTGACCACTTGCACTCTTCTGGTTGGGTTAATACAAATCCTCACAGCCATGCTCCAAATTCCAGCGAAGAGCCTTCACGGCAATGTGTTAAGTTCACACGTAGAGTGTTGAATCAACACCCAGCAGTCTCCCCATGAGTCCTGTTTCCCAAGCAGCCATAGTTTTGGTAAGGAAGCTTCAATACTTGATTGTTCTTGTATAATTAATCATTGAGATTTGTGATCATTATAAAAGTTACGCTAATTATACTAATTAGTACTAATAGTACTAATTATACCACATCAGGTTCTGTTATTTCAGCGATGAAAATCTTAATCTAATCCCAGCAAAATATATTCAGTTTAGCTTTTCTAATTAATATCCATTGGCGCAGGTGTTTGTTTACATTGAGCAAGTAGCTTATTTTAAAGTAAATTATTAACATTATTAACGTAACTGTTTTAAAATGTTTTTAAATGTAACTGTCATAAAATTGTTTCTACTCAACATTTTGATTTAAATTATGGCGCAGGTTAAACATCTGGCAGATATATAAGTTCTGCAAACACTTCATGAAATTCTGTCCAGCCAGTTGTGCATGATGCTGTGACATAATGTGGCTAGACAGATATACAGACATACAGACATTTTTGTGAGACTGGTTTCTGGTCCTCCAATACAGTATATGAAACGTAAAGATATTAATACCTGACCAATGTACAGACAAAACCGATCTTTTATTTATATAGATGTTTTCCATCAAAGGTATTTTTTTGTATATATACAATTTATTTCATGCAATGAGAGCAGATGTTTTATTGTGACTGGCTACAAAGTGCCTAAAGTTACAGTTTATAAACTGGTTGTTATGTAACAGCCTCAGCAGCAACCTCGTTTCCTCTCTCATCTGTTCCAACCATTCAGCGTTCAGCATCACCAGTGTACTAATCACCGCCTGATCATCGGTCATCATCTGTACCTGTTTCTCACTGGGTCATACCTTAATTTAGGTTTTTTTTATGCGTGAATGTTTCACAGGTCAACCAAAATCATTTTCTCTGAAACTGATCAGATACAGGGACTGGACTGAGAAATGAGAGTGGAGAGTGGAAAAATCCTTTAGGAGGCTTGAAAAACTATTCCTCAAAACTACATTAAAAACTACATTAAAAATACAAGAAACTGAAGATTAGAAATTGAAAGAATCAATATACCTTGGCCATTTTATTTTAATATAATTGTCCTGCCTGTGTCTAATAAAAAGGATTGCAAGAGAAAATAAAAATGGACAGAAAATAATGCTCAGTTGTGTTATTTCGTTTTGAATGACAGACATAATTCTGTGGTCCTGACTTCCCTTTTCATAGGTGAATTGTATGCCACATATTTCATTCTTCTTATTTGAGCAGTTATCACCTGAATAACAAAAATTTATGTCACAATGTTATGGAGAAACAACACATTTTAATACTGTCTGGAAAGGTATTCATGACCTCAAGGTGTTCACCAGCAGGAGTGATGCTAAAACTGTAGTACTTGGGGGAAGATGCACAGTAACAGCCAGGTGGCAGCGCAGGCTTCCTGGTGAGACATGACTCTACATAATGGCCATAAGGTGGAGACGTGCCTTGGCATGTAGAGTGGCTTGTCACATTAGAGGTTGGGCATCCAGCCTGCCTGTTGCCATGGTGATGGCACCTATCAAGCAGTTGGCCAGTGTTGCTGACAGATGGACAGTTGAATCGATGATGGAAAAAACACTGTCCGGTCCACATAGTATTATAAGGTGAACAAAGGACTCGCTGCAGGTCCACCTTTATGAAAACCTGCAAGGTCGCTTCAGTGTCAACGGCAGGCATGTGAACTAGGCCTTTACTCATCATGTTATCCACTGAATAAGCTAAATCACACAATTCACATGAAAAAACATAAACCTGAAAAAGTATATTATTCTAAAATGATAAATTATTAAGATATTATATATGAATAACATGAATAATAATAATAATAATAATAATAATAATAATAATAATAATAATAATAATAATACATGAATTTGACATGGTTACAGAGACTACACATTTTTTGCTTTTTTTTTTCTTAAACCAATTTAAGCAACATTTTTTTACAGGCTATATGTTTCTAGATGCTTACACCACTTTTAGCATTAATACTCATCAGGAAATATGCACAATTTGCCTTTTACATTATTATTATATAAAGTGAGACCGTATAATAATGAAAAATGGCTATTTTTCAGGCACATATAAAATAATCTCTCCAAAAAGTTTGCAACTTGAAATTTTTAGGGAAGCAAGATTGATCACTTGCATACTGCATCAACTTATGCAGAAGTAGCTTGTTTGGCACTGATTTTCTGTATTATATGTATAACATAAATAATAACAGTAATAATAATAACAATAATAATAATAATAATAATAATTAATAATAATAATAATACAATCAGCACCAATAAAGTGTTTTGGCTGATGACAACATTATTTATGGCAGATGAAAAAACAGTGACGCAAACAAGAAAATAAAGCAAAAAACAGATGGAGTACAGTGTCTGAGGAGAAAGGTGTATAAGGACATCATAATGACATCAAATCGCCAAAGTGGCCCGGTTAACCAGCTTTGTGGTTAGTGCTCTTGATTCGACATCCAAGGTTAGGGGGTTCAAATCTTGTCTCTGGTCTGTGTGAGTGGAATTTGCACATCGTTTTCCCAACAGTCCATTGCGTGTACTCTCCACAGTCCAAAAACATGCTTATGCCCATTTCCAAATTACTCATAGTATATGATTAGATGTGTGAGTGTGTGTGTGTCTGTAGGTTGCCAGCTGTTTGGGCCCTCAGCAGCAGTACTCCCCCTGCAGCACTGACTAGTAATAGTTCCTATCGTGGCCAACCTTCACTTTACAACCTTAGACAGAATGAATGGATGGATAAAAAAAAAGAAAAAACAAAAACAAAAAGAAAAATGTAACCTTTGTTGTTAAGTAATCTAAACAGATGACTGTTTAATATGATGCACACATGCAATTACTCATAAAATCAATTCTGGGCAGTTAGAGGTAATAGGCTGGGTACAATTTGGCTCAGTACTTTTAACAAAGGAATCTTCAGGTCCTCGATGATGCAATGCAAATGCAAAAGGCATTTAAGGAAACTATTTCCCATAATTACTACCAGAACTTTCCCATTCAATTACGGGAAGTCTAATGTCCACTGCTGCAGCATGTAATACAGGGTCCATCCCTTTCCAGGTATATTATTCATATCTTAATTATAATAATGTGGAGAACACAAGGTACACCTTTATACAGAGGTGGAAGGTAACTAAATATATTTACTTCGCTACTGTACAGTTTAAGGTACATGTAGTTTACTTGAGTGGGTACGTTTTACTTTCTCTCTGTTACATACTACAGTACAACAAATATCTGTATTTCTACTTCACTCGACTGCTGCATGGTGTTGTGTTACATAACCAGAGTGGGATGTAGTATTTGAAGCGGTAAAATTGCCGTCTGCTGACTATTATACGTAAATGTGTAATTTGCCTTCCCTCTATGAAACATGTAATCATGTAGCAGGTGTTTGAAATCAGAAGTGGAGATGGTTGCTGACTGTGACGACAACAGCATATCCACAGTTAGGGAGAGAAAGAGAGGCCACAGTGAGCTGATATTTAATAATATAGAGTACATTTATACGTCACTGCATTTGAAATGAAATGAAATGGAAACATTACTGGTGAACATTTACGTAAGTAGTTTTTTTTACCCTGGATATCTCTACTTTTACCCAAGTACAGGATGTAGCTGTACCAATGCCTGTACAGTATGTAGACAGTATAAATGTTTATATACATGTTTTCATTATTCTAGAAAAAAAAGTGTTATGTGCAACAATTAATAATATACAGTTGTACTCAAAAGTTTGCATCCCTTGGGAGAATTTGCAAAATGTATCCAATTTTTTTTATTGAAAACGTGAGTGAGCAGGCAAAAACAATGTGTTCTATTTCTTATAGAACCCAAGTTGATATGTAAGTCAAAACAGGATGGCACAACCATCAAACAAAACATGACAATAAAGAAAATGAGGAAATAATTTCTGTTCAAAAGCTTGGATATCTTTAGTTCTTAATGTCGTGTATTTTCCTCTTTATTCCTCTACATATCAATGATGACATGCAGTCTATTGTAATAATTATGCATGAGGTCCTTAATAATGGCAAGATGCCTCCAGGAAATTTTCTGGTTGTCTTGCATGGACTGCTCATTTGAGATCTCCCCAAAGTGGCCGGAGACTGTGATGGCCGCTCCAGAACCTTCACCTTTTTCCTACTGTAGCCATTGAAAAAGTCAACCTGGCCTTGTGCTTTGGACTGTTGTCATGTTGGAACATCCAAGAATGTCCCATGCTCAGCTTTCATGCTGTAGAATGCAAAGTGTGCAAGTGTTTTCTGATAACATGCTGCATTCATCTTGCCTTCAATCCTGACTAACTTCCCCTTACACAAACCCAAAACATAAGAGATCCACAACCATGCTTTATAGTGAGGATGGTGTACTTTTCACCGTAGGCTTTGTTGACTCCTCTCCAAACATCAAGTGACATTTTGGTCACATCACTCCAAATGACTCTTCCCCAGAAGCTGTTAGGCGCTGTTGAGGTGCACTGAGAGTGGGGCTTTTTTGTGGCATGGGTGTAATAATGGCTTTTTCCTGGCAGCTCAACCATGCAGGTCTCTTGTTTTAAAGTACTGTACCTCTTCATTGTGCTCTTTGAAACAACACAACACCACATTTTTCCAGAGCAGACTTTTTTTTTTTGGATTTTCCCCAGATTTTCTCCCTAATTTAGTCGTGTCCAATTCCTCCCCGTCACTAGGGGGCTCCCACATTAAGGCTACTACTACCACTCAGCCGGGAGGGCCAAAGACTATCACGCGTTTCCTCCGAAACCACGTGACGCCAGTCGACCGTATCTTTTCGAACTGCTCGCTCACGCACCGCTTCCGCTCGCCTGAGCTCACAGACGCCCCTCACTGGCTGTAGAGCCATGATTAATGTGGGATCACTAAGTACCTCTCATCCCGCCCCTCTGAGATAGCTCAGCCAATCAGCTCTCTCTAGACCTCCGGCTGCGAGAGGCAGCACAGCCTTTCTTGTGGGTTTCTCTCACTGCCATTCTTCTGGCAGTAGTGAGTGAAATCTTTCTCGGTCTACCTGAGCGCTTTATTTCCACCTCTTTATCAGAAGTTGAACAGTCTTTTTTTTTATATCCTTTTCCTGCTTTATAAAGTTTAACTACCTTATTACGAAGGTCCATTGGCAGTTCTTTTTGCTTTCCCCGTGGTGCAATATCCAGCCAAGTCAGCCACATCACCACATAAGCTGGGAAACTTATATATAATAATTTCCCATATAAAACCTATAATAATTGACATGATTTTTTTTTTTAAGAGACATTTATTTAGCAGTATTGAAAGCAGAAATGACTTTGTTGTGTTTCCCGCACAGAAGAGTCGTCAAGATACAGGAGCTGACCTGAATCAAAGGAGTGAAGCACGGCGTTAATGCAGATGTAGACTTTTATTAACATACAGTATAAACATGAGTAACCCCTCCCAAAACTAACTAACTAACCGACTAAATAAATACATAATTGCAGGAACTAATCAGCTAACGGAAACAGTGTAACAACAGTTGCAAGACACTGTGGAAACCAGAAGCTTAAATATTGAACATAATTAAGTAAAACTGAACACACCTGTCCGTGGACACAAAAGGCCACGGGAGCATAGCGACCTCCAGGGGAACGCCCTGACTGGAGTGAACACTTTCCAGTTTATCAGGAAAAATATAGCCATCATTTCTCAAAGAAAGAGTGAGAGTGAGAGAGAGAGAGAGAGAGAATAGAAAAATAAAATAACGTAGTCCAAGCCTGAACAACACTCTTGATCATGTTGTGCCACATAACCCTATCCCTAGGGTGAATTATTATTAAGTAATTGAAAGTCTTTCCGGGATTATTTCCTTCTTATATGTTGAACTGTTTCAGTTCTAATATCTAACAACTCTTTGGTAGACAGATAGTGAACATGAACTCACAGCTCCAGAATGGAAGCTACTACTGGAATTCATGCAGTTGCACTACATTGGTATTACATTGTAAAGAAATAGCAATAGCAATATAATCTCTAAAATGTGATTGGTGGTCGTATGTCATAATTAGAGGGATGCCAGAAGAGGTATTTGCGGTTAGCAGCTTTCAATCGAGTCAACACAGATAAAAATATACAGCAGTGGAATCCAAATTGGAGCTACTGGAACATCTCAAGCGATCCATTCATATCAGGTAAATACATTCTTGATGCATAGTGATAGTAACAGTTAAAATAATGCATTAAATGGACGTTCTACCAGTGATTTTTATTTGTATATACTGTAATATGCAAATATCATGATTATCTACTTAGCTGTTTTAAACTCAAACTGTTTGTAAGTAGCACAGGAGTAGCATCGTAGATGTATGATATGCCAACAGCAGATCATTTCACCATCTACCTGATAACCTGATCTTTCATAGTTGCTATTTGACTCCTGGTGCTAAGGTAAAACTTGGTCACATGATCTCTAAACAAACACACACAGACAGCAATATGTAGATACTGTGTCATCCTCTCTGACCTTTTTGTGATGTCAATCAATCATGAAGTCCACCATATGAGGTCCGACAAAACTGGACTGTAAATAATTATGAGTGAATGCGGGAGTGACCTTTTTACTGGATAAAAAGCACTATAATGTGTACATGTCTCAGCCAATTTTTATGAGATTTTTATATTCAAGGGTTTATGATCTAGGTGTAGTGCAGAATGTTGTTTACTTTTTGCTAATGTCTTTTTCTCATTAACTCCCAATCACTGAGGATTTTCTGTGCTCCATGTCAGAACACAGATCATTCACTCACATTTTTGTTCTTCAAAAATTAAAAAGAAATATTACATCTTTAAGTATAAATATAAATATAAGTATAAATAAGTGACCATTATTGAGAAAAACAGAACAAATGAAGAAAGAAGAAGAAATAATAAGACACTCTGTGTCAGTCCACTTTCTATATTTACTAAACATTTCGGGGGTAGGGGTAGCTCAGTGGTGAAGGCATTGGACAACTGAGCAGAATGTCCCAGAGTCAAACCCCAGCACCACCAAGTTGCCACTCTTGTGTCCTTGAGCAAGGCCCTTAGCCCTCAATCGCTCAGATGTGAAATGAGATAAAAAGAATGAACAATAACAACTCTCTGGGTGAGGGAGTATAGCAGCTCTCTTGGTACAGTAGGTATGTCCTCCAAATGCCTGTAAATGTAAATTTCTAAAAAGGGACAAATATAGTGCAGTATATAAAATGTGCAATATATGTGTGATATAATATAAAGTGAGATGTAGTGGTACAACAGTATAGCTTATATATACAATGTTTTAGAATAAATATAGCTTATGTTTTAGTAATATTTTAACAATGTTAGATAATTGTAATTGTAAATGGTATATCCCTAGCCTAGGCTAGGGTATCAATCTAGGCTAGGGATATACCATTTACAATTACAATTATCTAAGATTGTGCCGCCATAGTAATGTCTAGCCTGTCAGTGCAGTAATAAAACAGTAATAATAAAGATTTTAAAAATATATTATTTTATTTTCTGTACTGCTTATCCTGTACATGATCGCGGGAAGCCTGGAGTCTATGGCAGAAGACTTAGGGCTCAAGGCAGAGTGCAACTTGGACAGGGCACACACACACACACACACACACATACAAACACACTGTGGGGAATTAAAAAATGGCAGTTAGTCTAACTGGCATGTCTTTGGACTATGAAGCTGAAAACTACTTGCATGTGATAAACCATGTTGGATTATTTTTTTTAAAGGAAACCAGAGTACCTGGAGGAAACCCACCAAGCACCGGGAGAACATGCAAACTCCACGCACACGGAACCGAGGTAGGAATCGAACCTGGACCCTGGAGATGTTAGGCCACAGTGCTAACAACAATGCGATTGTGCCACCATAGTAATAATGATAATAATCAGAATCTACCATTACATTTACATTTAGGCATTTGGCAGACGCTTTGGTTCCGTCATTGGATACATCGTTCCACTGGGTTACTGGATTATTAATTAGAAGTAACTTCAGTCAAACACTGCTGGAAGGAAGTTAACCCAAATACCTAAGAAACAGATAGGCCTTTATTTGTTGCTTAAAGATAGCCAGTGACACAGCCGTACGAACATCTAGAGGAAGTGCATTCCATCACCTATGAGCCAGGACAGAGAACATTCTAGACCAATGTCTTCCTTGATCCCAACAGTTAGATGGCAGCTTAAACTGTATTGAGTAGCTTTTTTTTAAATGCTGATACCTACTTCAATTAATAAATGTAGTTATTTATTAAACACTGAGTTTATTATTATATTTGAAAAAAAATCATATTGAGGTTTTTATGTAAGCAACAACCTACTTGGTTTATTACATGCAGTAGTTTTCACTTCATGTTTTGCACGGTGACAGTGTTTAAGCACGCCCTGTCATAAAATCACTGCAATACACTCTCAGCTCATTCTTTTATTACATTAACTAACCCTCTAGAATAACAACAGTTCCAAAAAAAAAAAACCCACACAAACACACACCACAAAAACCAGTAACTTCGAGTAGCTACTGCACATACGTAGCGTTATTTTAAATGCAACGCTACTTTTAACTAAAACATATAAATCCCGCCTCCTGCGCTGTGATTGGCTAATACTATTCCCACAGTCATGTGTTTGGATAGGTTAAAAGTTCGCCCAAGCAAGCAGTCCACCAATCGGATTTTCGCTGCTATCCTGGACAACATTTTTGGACCAGCTGTTACGAAAAAAAAAAAAAAATCCCGATATTGCGGTTAAACAAGTTTTAAACGGAACGTGGAGACCCATGAAAAGACGTGTATACGCACACACACGCCTATACACACGGTCCCAACACAGACACTTTGTTCTGACGGAGCAGCTCACACACCAATAGCAGTGGCCCCGGGACGGGCGATAAACAGGGAGGGACTTCCTTCAGGTCCGCTGCAGCTCCGTGACACGTAACTACAGCTAGAGGTGTCGTGCAAAGCTAATAGGTCTGTAAACATATCATGTAATTTAAAAGTTGTAGTAAAGTTTGCAAAAGAGATCTAGTTTTGGATTACTTGTTTTTGTTGGTTTGCTTTGTTTTTTTTTTTTGTTGTTGTTTTGGAACCGTTTGATCACTTTTTGCAACTTTATTGTTTTTTCTTAGGGGAAAGTAAACAGAGCTGTATGGGAAAGTTCTTCTCCATCCACGACATGGGTGTTCCACATCTGAGGATCTGCTTCCATCTGACCAGGGAAATCCTGCTTTAATTCCCAAAAATATTTAAATCTTGGAATGTAAAATCCTGTACAGAGATTTTTTTTGGAGAAAGTCTATGTCCAACGTAAAGAACATGGGCAGTGGGGTTTGCTCCAGAAAGCAAAGGAAAATCTTCCAGTCATTGCTCCTCACTACTGTGATTTTTGTCCTCATTTATGGAGCAATGATTTGGTATGAAATGCACCAGGAGCTGAAAAGGACCGAAGCTCTGGCTCTGAAATACCAGCAGCACCAAGAATCTCTCTCAGCCCAACTCCAAGGTATTCATCAGAACGTCAAAAAGACATATCCTGAACCCTGAAACCTGTTTCTTCTTACTAACTTCTTTTTCAACACCCTGTTCTTGTTTGTACTGAAAAACTTGATCAGACAATGTGTTTTGTCGTATATGAAGACACCTTGCATGACCACTAACACAACATACTTTATAGGTAGTTATGAAAAGTTATAAAGGTACTTTATAGGTATTTCTCTCTCTCTCTCTCTCTCTCTCTCTCTCTCTCTCTCTCTTTAAATATACAAAAAGTAATTATGGCAGTGGTAGACAACATAGTAAGTTATAATTTGGCACAGAAATTTAACTGGTGGCTCTATGTTATTCTGTAGCATACAGTATGAAGCACAAAAAAATGTAACGCCCATTCATCGTCAGTAACTGCTTTATTTTAGTCAGGGTCACAGAGGATTAGGAATACACCCTGGGTGAGGCATCAGTCTATCCAAGTGCATCATATTTGAATTACACACACACATCTAAAGGTAGTTGGAGAAGCCGGTTAACAAACCTGTACAAAACCCACACAGACATATTCCAACACGCACACGCACATGCACGCAGGGAGAGCATACAGAACTCCACACTCAAACTGTAACCTGAGCTTAGAAATGAGTGAGATAGTAAACAGCGATGCTTATTTTCCGTCTAATTTTGTCTTAATTTTGTCTTAAAACGATGCGCAGAAAACTATGAATGGGAATCACCAGGGGTCACCTGATACAATATTATCACGATACCTAGCTGCTGATTCGATTTGTATTGTGATTCTGGAACTATCCCAATTCATGAACATCCTCAATTGGTGTAAAAGTTTTAAAAATAACATACAACATTTATGCTTTTCAAATATTAGATTTGGTGCTATATATTTAAGTCATCCAAAAAAAATTATACACACTTCAGGAAAAGAAAAATAGTATGATGTATATTATATTCACATAATATCAATAATATTATCATATTATTATCATAGTAGTATCATATATATCAATATATGGCGTATTGTATTAAAATATTTATACAAGTTTTTTTTTTACCGAAGTATCTATCTATCTATCTATCTATCTATCTACTGTATAGTTTTTTTGTATTATAATATATACTTTACATGTACTTATATTTTACAGGAAAATATCTGTAGGACGAAAATAAAGTAGCATATTATGTAAAAGACCGCTTTTCAGACAAAAAAGACAAACAAAAAAGAAGGAAGAAAGAGAAGTAGGTGTGACAAAGTCTTCAGATGAACTGTGGCTAGTTCTGCAGTATTTTCAGTACAATTAAGGAGCTAATTTCCTTATAAAACTGCACAAACTGTACCTAAGACTATATTTTAAGCAAAGAGTCATTTACTGTTTCCCGCTTTTTATTGTATTTTTTTTAATGTAGAAACTTTTTTTGAATACGTCCTTGCTCTAAAGCAGTTATTTGCATCATGTGCCTAAGAATTTTGCACAGTACTTTCTCTTCAACATGTGTCCGCTTTATTATATGTGCGTCTTGATATACAAGCATGCACCTAGAGTGAATTATGCTTGCAATCCAAGGTTTCAAGGATCTTGGAGGAACTGCACATATTACCATCTCAAATTCAAACATATATAAGTTAAAAAGTAATTTAAAAAATACATTTTGGAGACATTCTGTCTCCATATACATACTGTACATGAATCGCCACACAAAAGAAGCATGCTGTGTAACTGATGGGGTGCTCTGTTCACGGACTTTGATTGCAGAAATCAGAATCAGCCGATAACTACCACCGATTGCTGATCACAGGTGTGTGAGCGATAAAGTATCTTTATTCGTTTACTATTTATATCAGTGAAATGTCCTGCTATACTCACTCGTTAAAACACACGGCACATGGAACAAGGCTGTGTCCATGAATAACAATTTGCAACTCTGCACCAAATGCTTTTAAATAAAGACAGAATCAGTCACTTCATATTTGGTGAGCCAATCATGGGTAGTCATTATTAAGCAGCAAGGGCAATGTTTTCTTTAAAAATATCTGCACTTTTAGAAAACAGTCTATCTCTCCGAATCTGTGCAGCCATACTGAAGAGTCACACACTATTAACACTTGTGCACAAAGCCATAAGGTAAACCCAGGCTGCCTTGCCAGAGCTGATTTTCTCTTATTACTATTATTTTTTTGTCTTTGCAGATATCTTCTTCACGGTTGGTTGTTCTTAAGTGGTGAATAATATTTGTTGTGTTAAACCTTTTGGTAGATGTTCCCTCAAGTGGTATTACTTTGCATATAGCAAATTTGTTGTCTTTTACAGATACTTGTTAATAAGCTTTTACCAGAGGGGCAATGGCATGTTGATGTGGCTGTTGCGTATTCTGCAGCATCACCACAATAATATCAGTTCTTATAATAAGACAGTTCAAACATAGTCTATTCTATTGGTTTCAGTTTATTTATAATCTACACAATCTAATAAGAGAACGGAACATGTTGCATATTTTTCCTTCCAAGAAATACACAAGCCATATTGTTTATTACGATTATTTGGTCAGATTGGATTTGCATGTGCTGTTTTTTGAAGATACACACATCCACATTAGAGTCAGATAAAAATCACTTGCAATTATGAATGTGAACTGTTGTGACATGCAAATCTGATCTGACCAAAAAATCTGAATTGAGTTAACGGAAATCAAGTTCTCTTCCCTTATCTCGTTCGCGGGTTGCTATCCAGTATATTTTTGCTGTCATGTATTTTGATTCTTGACTCAAGTGCTTCAGCGATTCTGGTGCGCATTTGTTTCCGTTAGCGTGAAGTTTTGAAATGTCATCATGATCTGTTTTATCAGAGTGTAAGGATAAGCAGGTAAGACAGCTGAACCACTACTGCATCGCTCGCTTTAGGTAGAGATAAAGCAAGCACTGATTCCCACTTGCACCACTATCAGCAGGAAGTCGAACGCCATTGTTTGCTATAGAGATAACTGTTAATCAATGGGAAAAATGCCAACCTGTTGATGCCGTGAGGTTTAACTAAAATGATATTAAATATTTCAGTACAATTAAATATCTTATACCATTAAATATAACATATTTTACAAATTAAGATGAATAATTAAATGCCATTAAATGTGGATTTGTCTTTAGGGTTTTGTTTTAAGGCAGTCGCAGTGCTAAACACACTAACAGTAGCCATCTTGAAGCCGGAAAACTTCCCTCCTCAATACATTATTTGGTATCACGCAGTGCAAACATTAGCTAGAAGTTGAAGCTTTCAAAGTTATAAACTTTGCACATTTGGAATTGGAATTGAACATTAAAAGGAAATGGGATTTGAATACATCCATTTGTTTGCAGTCTTGATTTCTGCTGCAAATGATATTATTAAGCTACTAATCCTAACCCTTTCGTGATATTTAGACCTGCTGTCTGTATGGTGAACAAAAGAAAAGGTGATATTCCACAGGTTAGGCATGATTAAGTTAGTTTTTGGTAGGTCTGGGTAATGCATACCGAACTTATCTCATCTTATCATAATATTACACTGCCATGATGATAAGTCAGTTCTATTGTAGTCCCACAATCTTTATGACTGAGTCAGAGTGTCTCCAAAATGTCAAGTGAAAAAAGCAGGGTCTTGGGTGGTATTCCTACGAAAAGTCGTTCAATAAAGCAAAACCGGTTTATCCGAGAACCCCCCCAAAACCACTTGATGCATGTCAGGAATGAAGCCTAGCCTATCTGATCAATCTCGGCTGTAGCACAAACTGCTGAAAAGGTTAATGCTGTCTTTGGAAGAAAGGTGTCAGAACACGCAGTGATGTCTCGATGCTGACCTTTGAAAGCGCCTACAATGGGCGCCTGTGCATCAGAAGTTTGTTCTGTTACTTTGACGTGTACCAACTATCTAAATAATGTTGTGGCGAACCAGGAGCACCTATTCATGGCAGTGGTATTCCATAATGGCGGTGGCCTCTTTTAGAAGGAGAATGCATATGCTCTGCCATACAACTTGTTCCAGGACGGTTTAGAGGAACGTTAAAAGGAGTTACAGTATATGTAATGATTTGGTCTTCAAATTCTTAATCTGATCAAGTATCTGTTGGATATTGTTGACAAACAAGACTGATTCATGGAAACCGCTAATTACAACTTTACAGAACCAGATACCACAGCTACCTTTACATGTCTTGTGGAGTCCATGCCTCGATGGGTCAACCCTGCGTCCTCATATGGAGACATTACAATTTTGGGTTCCCTGCCACTAAAACTTCATTATGTTGACCTTTTGTCCTCATTAGTAGACACTTTATAGCGGTAGAAAAAGTGCAATACACTGATTGGTTGAAAACTCAAGATGACGTCAAACTCAGGCAACATGTTCTACAGTGATATCTGACATAAACATTGAACATTGAGGACATTGAACAAAACCTCATCAGAATTTATGTTTAAAACTTGCTTATTCATGCTAAATAACATAATTTTTTTTTCTGTGCTACATTTCTAATAGGGTGGTGTAGTGATTAGCACTGTCGCCTTGCATCTCCAGGGTCTGGTTTCGATTCCCGGTCAGGTTCAATTCCTGTCTCTATGTGCATGGAGGGTGCATGGAGTTTGCATTTTCTCTTCGTCCTTGGTGGGTTTCCTCCGGGTACTCTGGTTTCCTCCCATAGTCCCAAGACATGTAGTTTAGGCTAATTGGCGTTCCCAAATTGGCCGTAGTGTGTGAATGTATGTGTGTATATGTGTGTACCCTGCCATGGATTGGCACCCTGTCCAGGGTGTACCCCACCTTGTGTCCTAAGAAATAGACAATTCAAATGCGGTGTGTGACATTTAATGTGTTCCCATGTTTGCAAACTGGATGCAACAGTTTTGTAGCATTTAACCCTGGAGATCAGATGTGACAGACACTTCTTACAGACAAAAGGAGAACAACAGGCCTTTTAGCTGTGTTGCATTGTTTGCAGTGGTACACTCATGTTCACGTTTTGGAATAAACTGGTAATTTTATTGTGTTACGCAGTCAAATAAACCCAATGTCCCCATGTGAGGATATCATAAAAACAAAAACTATTTCCTGTTTATAAATAGTTCTTAGATTTTGTACTTATGGAGTCCTACTAATCTCAAATATAAAAAAATTTAAATGCATGCAAAATTAAAGCTTGTGATGGTCTTTTGTTACCTCACACTCCTTTGCCAAATCTTAAATTTTCTAGACTTACAGAGCTCACTTACTTTCTGTCATAGTCAAGGGTGTAATGCCGATGGTTTACTTGTGAGTGTCTTAAGCATGTGCATCTGTTGCAGCAATGATATCATGGCACATAAAATATTTAGAAATGTCGCAAAATTAGTCTCATTACAATAAATTAAATATAGTGTTATCAAGACTGTTGTATTTGTAAGTTTTAAATATTGTATTGTCATTTCTTTTGTCCAGCTAGGGACCGTTGAGGCCAATGGTGACCATTGTATTTATTCCCATTTTGTACGAACGTGATGGGACCTCCGGTCAACATTCACACACATTCAAACTATAGGCAATTTGGGAACGTCAGTTAGCCTAATTTTCATGTCTTTGGCCTGTGGGAGGAAACCGGAGAACTTAAGTAGTTTGTGTTTTCATTTGCTTACTCCTGTTGATATTGTGAATTAAACAACACATCTTAAAATTTTATATCTCAACTTACATTTTTGTATTTATCAACCATGACATAAACGTCTGTGAATGCTTCTTAGTACACAGTATATTACAATATTATATATAGGATATATACCTATATATATATATATATATATATATATATTTTACACTGCCCAGCCAAAAGATATTTAATGGGACTGCCTGTTGCTTTCATTTGGCCTCATTGTAATAAGCTTATGCTTAGTGTCACAACATTTATTTCGGTCCACAGTCACATAAAGTCTTCCCCAGTACATCCCAAAGATTCTCAATGGGGTTAACGTGTGTACTCGTCATGGCCATTCCCCTTATCCCCAATATGCTTGTGCCATTAGGTAAGAAAAAAGTCCATTAATGGAAAACCATGGCATTTAAGTATATTCAGGTAGTCAGCTGACCTGATTTCTTTTTGGCACATAGCATTTATGAACATGAACATGGACATGGACCTGACCAACAAAAGCAACACCAGATCATAACATTGCCCCCACAGGCTTGTACTGTAGCACCCGGCATGATGTGCATCATATCCTCCACCTCTGTTCTTTTCCTGATGCACCCATCATTCTGGAATAGGGTAAATTTGGGCTCATGACCTTTTTCCAATGCGCCACAGTCCAAAAGCTGTTTAGTCCCAATCGCTTGAGTTCTCTTTGCATAGTGTGTGTGGAAATTCTCTTACTTTCAATATTAAAACTTCCAGGATATTTTTCTGACCACATTTTTTACTTGACGAAGATGGTTCACCACCATTTGCAGTTATTAACCCAATTGAATTAGTTCCAGCAATCTCCTTTGTTGTTTTCTTTGCTTGATGCAGGGCAATAGTACACAGTACCATTCTTCAACAGAGTGCAATCTTTGACACAACCCCAGGACATGTCTTTTGAAAGGGTTATGTAGGAAATGAGAAGCTACTCAATGCATAAATAACTGTTTGCCAGCTGAACCATGTTAATTGCTGCAGTAATTATTCAATGTAAGACTCTTAAGTATTTGTTTACTTAAATCCAGGTGGTGACTTTTTTTTTGTGCTGGGCAGTGAATTTTACTATACAACTATATTCAAGCATGTTAGGGATGCTACAAAAAAAAACCTCACCCGAAAAAAGGTTGAAAAACAAAATGCTTTAAAGAGGAAAATTGCATGCAGGAAAAATCTGCATCACACAGGCCTGCTTTGTTGCAAACTTGGTTGATAATTGACTTGCTTGTACCTGCAAGCCAGGATTATTGCACTTAAAATATTATCTAATCCTTTGCATATACTCCTTCACTATATTCACTCGGTGTAATTAAAATTACACTACTGTTAACGGTATAACAGTAGTGTCATTTTAATTACCCCAAGTCAGAGGCAGCATCTAAAGGTTGGCAATCGAGTTTGTGACTCACATCTAAATCACACATAGACTTGATTTGCAACTCATTGGTTATGACTACTGATTTGCCTTGGATGTGACTGTTGAAAAGCAAGCCCTTCTGCGATTAACTGCATACAGTGTGTGCGTTTTCTTTATTTTGTTTGTTATCCTTATTGCCCAAAATGCCTCCTCCTTCTTCCAAGCACCCTCAACAATGTTGTGACACATTTTAAACATGCATCTGATATCTTCATTGTAAACAGATTAGTGCATCATGATTACAGGAGCGCTGTACATGGTAGCCTTCAGCTATTGAGCCATCAGAATCCTTGCATATAACAGAAGCATTGGAGTGTGGAAAGAATGTGACAAGACAATGGATCGACATTGAATGTCCTAATACAACTGAAAACACACCCAGACAGGTTTCTTTAGTTTGCTTTAGAGACAGTGACTTTACTGTTGCTAATAAGATATCCTTTGCTCATATCAGCAAATATTATTATTTACCCAGGGTTATTATCGCTGTTATGAAATCCATTGATTGACCTGCTTTGGTTATTTTGGTACGTCTACCATTTGTTTCAGTAAGGCTACAAGTTACGCACTTCCACTTCACAGTTTTGTGTGTTCCTGTTATCAGACATTTTTGTTAGACAAATGATTGATATGTTTTGAAACACAGAACTGTTGCTGGACATATACACAGACATGTAAGAAGTAGACATTCCTGAATGTGTACTAATAGGTATGCACCAGAAATTGCACACAACTGTTCATATAATGTGTTTTAGTTCCCCTTTACTTCTTTATCGTTGATACTAGGGCTGCAAATTTTGTGTACTTTTCTTTACCGATAGTTGAACATGTTAACAATCAATAATCAATTAATTAATAATTGATCAAAATAATTAACAAGACTCTATTTTTCTAGTGACACAATCTCAGCAAATTTATTATGCAATCTATGAAGTCAATGAAGACTGAATAGTTTAAACAAATAGAATAATAATTAAAAAAAAGAAAAACAATAATAACAATGGTGTAGCATTGGCTACACTGCCCACTAAACCAAGTGACAAGATTTTCTTTTCTAGAAGATCAATACCGTCTTCCTTTCAACAACAGTGCAAAAAATAGCCTGGTAGTTGTTATAAAACTGTAATGGTCTCTCTCTCTCTCCTCGTTCAAAAAGAGACTAATAAAATACAATGTTCAATATTATATAACGGTTAGTTCTGACCGAGTAATCTGATTGGACGAAAGGCATTTCATAAGTGGCGATATAGAGCTGTTATGTTTAGAGCTGATATGTTTAGCTACAGTATATGTATCACTCCACGTTGCAGGGGTTCCAACAATTGTCTAATAACATTACACTAATGGTCGGTTGTCAGAAGGGATAAAAGTAGGTCTGTATGAGCCACATACTGTATTGGAAAGAGGGGAAAACAGCTGCCTGACAAAACCCCCATTGAAAACCAGTCATGGTAGCACTTTGAGCAAGACAACACGTTATAATGTTATGTCATTTTAAATAACACTTCGCCTTCTAAGTCGTCTTAGAATCTACATTGTTCTGTTTATGGTAGGAGCTAAACACCTGGCCAAATCCCTCTCTGTGATATTCACCACAACAGCATAAATGCAACAATGGCCTTAATTGCAAGTGCACATTATTGTGTTGAACAAATGAATAGGAAGCATCCATACAACACATTGTTATTTAATTAGGAATTTCTAAATTAATCTGAGAACAGGCGTGCATTTATGATGTTAAGACAGACATACTGTATAAACACAGAAATGAACAAATTTGTTTCACCCAGCACACTTTTTTTGTTTGTTTTTGTTAGAAGTGCTGTACCATTTGTAGCAAAAAAATACTTTAGCTAATCTTAATCTTGGACAAAATGTAATTATCATATGCTGAACTCCAGGGTTGAGAAACTCTAAGTGTTTGTTCTTCCTAGTCAGAAATGACAAAGTTATGAGAGAAACTCAGCTTATTCCTAGCATTTGTTAGCTTAGCGCTACAGTCTTTAGTTTGTTAGCAGAGCACACTCAATATGGCTTAACTGACGGGATTCCTTTTAGTTAAAGAAATATTTCAAGCGTAAAAACATACAAGATGAAAGAAAATTAATTAGCCACATACTTTAGTGAGTATTTTGTGACCTATTGTATTGCGTGTGTTTGGTTTAGATTAGCTTCTTTGATTTCTTTTTTCTCAAGCGAGCATAGCCAAGGACACGTGAGAATCAGGTATGTGCGTGTGGTGTGAGCGAATGCTCAATAGGATGTAGCTTCAATCTGTACTCATGTATTCATGTTCTGTTATATTGTTTGTAATGCTGTTATTGTAAAGCCTTTGTCTTTTCACTTTGGTTTTTTTTCATGGCTCATCTGGTTTGTCTAGTGAGTTTAGCTACAATAGCATTAGAGCCATGTTGCCAGGTTTCCTTCTCTGAAAGGTTATATCAGCAGTCCACTACTATTACATGAAGCAGAATCAGTCTGCCTGTTTGTCTGTCTGAACAGAGTTCGGGTTAAATATCAACTAGGGGTCATTGTTTCTTTCACTGTGGTTTGTTTAGTTGCATCAGATTGTATTAAACAAACTTGAAAGTTTGATCTGGAGATGTGCAAGTCTAAGTCTATCTAGTGTTTCTCATGTTTTACAAAAACTGAAAAAGGTTCCGAAGTACAGTACACGTTTTAATCAGTGTATAGTCTATAGTATAGCCCATTGCCCAAGGCAAAATCTTATTTAATTGTGCTCAGAGCATTGATTCGCTCAGCCCCTCTTGTTGCACACACAATCACACAGACTTGTCTAGGAATAGCCGCACCCCTCCACACGCACATATTACTCATGCTTGTAAATAAGTAAATAAATACTGTATATAAGATACAACATACTGTTGAATGGCCGGTTTATCTGAAGTGTTTTAGACCAACTGCAATCAGTTTCCTGACAGAACTCATATAAAACTCATCAAATAAAGATGGCAGAAGAGGAAAAGTGGATTGTAAGCAGGCCGATTCATTTTCTGGCAATGAATTTTCTCCTACATTAAGGCCTGGGTGAAAGTGCAAGTGCAAAATGCAAAGTCATCGCTGCACAACCAGATGCAGATGTTTGAAAGCCGATAATCACCCACACCAGATTTTGAGATGAATGGGTGCTTCCTGAAGCACATTTAGTGGTGAAAAAAAAAAAAAAACTGCAAACAGAACTACATGACTTCCCCATGGTATTCTTAATTAAAACAGAAATGCTGTTGCTGTGCTTTTTAATGGATACTGCATGTAGAATTGTCTTCATAGTGAATTAACAGGACAGATTAACCTAATATTGACATGAAATCTAGCTTATTTCTTGTTATGAACTGAGGATGTTTAAAAGGGTGACTTGTTAACAGGCAAGGAATCAGCCAGGTTTTTTTTTCTTCGCTTTACCCAAATGTGATATCTACATGAGGAGCCAGTTTACTGTATTGTTGTTAATATATTGTAACATGAAAGAACAGTATAGGCCTAATACATGAAGTGTTCGGACCGTGCCTTAGCATGGCTGTGAAGTGAGGTTTGAGAGCAAAGAGGACAGTGCACTTGGATATGGGAGCAGATCCTCAATGTATGGGCATACATTTCCAAGTTTTCAGTATTTACAAGTTTTTCCCCACAGCCTTCACACAACTTTGGTCGAATCAATCAGTTTTTCTCCTTCACTTGGTTTTAAACGTAAATTTGCAGTGCCTTAAACATTGCGTCTGTTAATGTCGATTATTTAAGTTATAACTTTCTCTAAAGGTCCTATATTTGACTATTTATTTAACAAGTTAACACAGGCTTTTGAGCTGTCTCTTATTCTTCCAGCTGAAATACCTGACAGGCACCTCACCCTCTCCATGTTTCGCTTTTCTTCCAAATGCATTGTTTCAGTGTCTATGTAAATGTGCTGTTGCTGAGCTCTGCGCTGCCAGAGAACAGAAGAGCTGAGCAACGTTTATATGCACACTGAAGACCCATTTTGAGGTCTAAAAATGACTGAAAAGCTAAATTGTTCACCTAAAAGGGATAATTTATTTGAAAAATTGAATTTTTTTACATTTTCATGCTCTGCACACCGACTGTCAACACAGTTTGTCAATTATAACACGAGTACGTGTACAATGTACAGTAATCACCAAATTCTACAACTCTTTTTTTTTTAGGCATTCCAAAGTTCAGCTGACTCATACAAACGCTTCTGCAGTACTCTTGAGCTAAATTGAGTTGGTATCTTTTAAAGTTATAGTGTATACAAATGATCTCTTAGACAAATTTATCTCTTTTGTTTTCCAAGAAATAGCCGTAGGGCTAACTGGAAGCAACCGCATGGATAAGCGGTGAAAAGAAAAGAGAAAGGTACCAACTCGATTTAGCTCTGAAGGACTTCAGAAGCTTCATGGTCGGTGTGCAGAGCAGGAACATTTATAAAGACCAACAGCTACAGTATGCTAATATACTTGTATGCACCTCAAGTTTGATAGAGGTAGACTTGAAAAACCAAACTTTCCCTATAAATTTTCAGTCACAGGGCTTTTTTGTTAGTATCTTGATACTAATGAAATATCACAATAATAGTTTAAGGCCACACCCACCCATACGGTGAAATAAAACTGTCATACACTGTTTGATATTTAGTTTATTCGACAAAAAACTGGAATTAGGAAGAACTGGAACTTTAACAGCCTCCTACGTTCTGGATCACAGTTACTCATTTCTCATGTCGATCTAAACAAGAGGTATACATTTACACCAATATAGCTTTGCATGAATTAAATAAAGTAATGGAGGATCCTACTAGTAGAGCAGTGGCTCACATGCTCTGTGTGTGTGTGTGTGTGTACACAATTCTGTTTCTATAAAAATAGTCCAAGCTCTCATTACCCATTCAGCTGTTGTTTTTGTCGAAGCCCAGACTGGATTGTCTGTGACTACTGTATAATTTTGTGTTTGTGTGTGTGTGTGTGTGTGTGTGTGTGTTCTGCTTAGTCATAGAATGTTTACAGTTTGTTTCTCTGTCCTTCTCTGCATGTAGTGGTGTATGAGCATCGGTCCAGGCTGGAGAAATCACTACAGAAAGAGCGACAGGAGCACAAAAAGTCCAAAGAAGGTACATGTATTCATGTTATTTTACAAAAATTCTACATCTATAAAAACCAAATCTTTGACAGTCTGGTGTTTTAGAGCACCCAGGTGTGTGTCTATATCATGCCAAGAAGAAGCCATGGACATCAGCCATGACCTCCGAAAAGCAACTTTTGCTGCTCATCAATCTTGTAGGCTTTATAAATTTTTAATCTCTAAACAAGTTGAAACAAGAAATTCACCATTCTAGAGCAGGAACGATTGCTGACAAATGGAGAGCCTTCAGGACAGTTACCAGTCTTTCCAGAAGTGTGTGCCGCCGCAAATCAGATCATTTACTGTTCAGAGACGCATTAAGCCATAATGTGAGTTTTAAATATGCATGTTCTTGACAGCACAGTCGAAAAACACTAAACAGAAGATCATCAGGTTTCTTAACTGGTGGCTCAGCAGTCATTGAAGAAGAAGGCGAGGCATATTGTGTAATATGAGGGAGTGTCTATTTTTCTTCTTTTTCACAATTGCAGGATGTGTAAATGAGTTCATCCCCAGTATTAAGTTTAAACAATTCAGCTTAGGGCAAGCCTCAAGCAATGAGAGACTTCTGATATGTTTATAAATCACATGGTGTAGCTACTAATTTGGTTATACAAAACTAAGGTTAGTTTTGATCTACTTCGGGGTGGTAACACCTCACACCAGACTGGTCTGGATTGTTTTCGTACGCCTGTGGTTTATTCTTTACTTTTACCCCAGTGATTCTATATTCTTGAATCAGAACGTGCATTCATTTTCTAAAACAATAACTTTGATTTAGTAGCAAACCTAAATTATAACATCAATGCACTCATTCTTTACATTATCATTTCTGTAGGAATAGCGTCTAAATAAATACTTGCTTGTACATTAGACACTGCACATAATTAAAGGCTAATAATCAGATAAAAATTTGTCATTTACTTAAAAGAAATGTCCTTGTTTAGCATGTCAGTGCTTTGTAACAATGAGGACCAGAAAGGATTGGGGTAACTGCTTTCTCAGAAAACTCTTTTCAAAACTCTAATTCATTTCAAAGGAGAGAAACAATTTAGAAATGTTACTTTTTAAAATGTTACGTAGTGATGGGAATCACCGGGGACCACAAGATACGATATTATTAACATATCTCATGTGCTGTGATTGTTTGTATCACGATTTTATAAATACGCTGATTTCACATCAATCAAATTATTTAGTTTCAATTCTAAACAAATTTCTGAAATAATTTGTTCCTACCACACAGGACACTGTGCTGTTTGCTGGTTTGTGATGAGATTAGAATGTACCACGTGTAAGAGTATAGAGCAATGGCAAAAATTTACCACCTTAAATACAATCGATTTTGGAGTAAGGGTGGTGAATTGCCACCCAAAAGAATCGTGTTACATAACTGAATCAGCTTTTCCCCCCAATTTCTAAAATATACCAATTTTTTCCAAATAAAAATCAAATCCAATCGAATCAAATCGACAGTCTAGCTATGATTCACAACTTCAAATCTTAAAGGTTTCCTAAAGGGATATGGGAGGGAGCAAAAAAGAAAAGTGACTGGGGACAATACATGGAAAAAAAAGTACTTTTTTCTCTTTTTGGTCTTTTTGAACAAGTTTATATTATTTCAACAGCATTCTCTGTAGCCATTAAAATCAGCCCTTGTGTGACAATAATTTGATTGTATTAATTTTTTTTTAGATCATCTGGTTTATAAACTGGAGGCACAGCAGTCACTGAATAAGGAGAAGGTAAGGCATTGTGTAACACGACAAAGTCTTTGTATGTTAATTCTTCCTTTTTTGATCTTGTTTTTTCTTTGTACGGTGGTGTGCGTGACATTCATCTTAGTCACAGCCGCATGTCAAAAACTGGTTCTGAAAGTTTTTAAAAACATTTTATGCAAATGAGTTCCCACCATTGGGTTTAGCAAGACAGCCAAGTATAAACTTCATGCAGTGAGAGATCTGCTAATCTGCTTGAAATATCTTATGATACAGGAATTAATTTGCACTGTATTATATAATTAAAAAACAAAAAAACTAAATATTATTACACAATGTACAGTATATCATGTTTGCATACTTCTGCCCACACTATCGACGCTGTCGCAAAAACTTTATTTTGAGGCGCTAAAGTATCCTCCCTATAGTCCTGATCTCGCTCCATCGGGCTTTCACTTGTTTGATCCCCTGTAAGCAGCCCTACGTAGATGAAGATAAACTTTTGATGAAGAAATGAAGACAGTCGTGCATTTGGGGCTTAGCCGAAAATACGTTTTATGAGGGAATATGAAAGTTTGTTGACACATGGACAAGTGAATTGAAAAGCAAGGTGATTTTGTTGAAAAAGTATGTATTCTTTAGCTAATTAAAATAAATTCTACAGTGTACAGAGTGGGTCATTTTTAGCTTACCCTCATATACAGGGGTTGGACATTAAAACTGAAATGCCTGGTTTTAGACCACAATAATTAATTAGCACACCATGTAGCTCCTTCTTTTGCGACCAATACAGCATCAGTGTGTCTTGGGAATGACAGATACAAGTCCTGCACTGTGGCCAGAGGGATTTTGAGCCATTCTTCTTGCAGAATAATGGCCAGGTCACTACGTGATGCTGGTGGAGGAAAATGTTCCAAAACACCCCAAAGTGGCTAAATAATATTTAGATCTGGTGACTGTGCAGGCCATCGGAGATGTTCAACTTCACTTTCATGTTCATCAAACTGCTCTATCACCAGTCTTGCTGTGTGTATTGGTGCATTATCATCCTGATACATGGCACCTCCTTCAGGATACAATGTTTGAACCACTGGGTGCACATGTTCCTCCAGAATGGTTCGGTATTCCTTGGCAATGACGCGCCCATCTATCACAAGTATTGGGCCTAGGGAATGCCATGATATTGCAGCCCAGACCATCACTAATCCACCCCCATGCTTCACTCTGGGCTTGCAACAGTCTGGGTGGTACGCTTCCTTGGGGCTTCTCCACACCGTAACTCTCCCGGATGTATGAAGGTGGACTCATCAGAGAACAATAGATGTTTCACATTGTCCACAGCCCAAGATCTTTGCTGCTGGCACCATTGAAACTGACATTTGGCATTGGCACAAGTGACCAAAGGTTTGGCTATAGCAGGCTGGCCATGTACATTGACCCTGTGCTGCTCCCGATGAACAGTTTTGGTGGAAACAGGAGAGTTGAGGTGCATATTTAATTCTACAGTGAGTTGGGCAGCTGTGGTTTTATGTTTTTTGGATACAATCCGGATTATCACCCGGACATCCCTTTCAGATAGCTTCCTCTTGCGTCCACAGTTACTCCTGATGGATGTGGTTCGTCCTTCTTGGTGCTATGCTTTACATACCCTGGATTACCCTAGATACCGTGGCTCTTGATGAATCACAAAGACTTGCTGTCTTGGTCACGGATGTGGCAGCGAGACGTGCACTAACAGTGTGTTCTCTTTTGAACTCTGATACGTCATCCATAATGTTGTGTGCATTCAATATTTTAAGTAAAACTTAAAATTAAATCTTCACACTCTGCTCTTACTGGTGGAATGTGCAGTCAATGAAGATTGGCCACCAGACTGGTCAAATTTAGCCATGAAACCTCCAACACTAAATTGGTCAATGTAATTGTCCAACACCGGTATATATACTGTATATATTACTGTATTTGTATGTGTGTGTGTGTGTGTGTGTGTGTGTGTGTGTGTGTATATATATATATATATATATATATATATGGCAATGCCACAAATAGAGCCTTGTTTTCAGGGGGAAAAAAATTGAGATTAAGAATAATCACTGCCGGCAGGGCAGACGGTAAAAATCAGTGCCATGTCGGCCCTGCTGGCAGTGATTAATTTTTTCTCGAAACAAGGCACTTATTGTGGCATTGCCATGCAAAATAAGCTGAAAACACATTATTATACTAATGAACAAACAAATGTTCATCTGTCTTAATATAAAGACCTGCCTTAAATGAACCCCTCACTAATTTTCTAAATTAAATACACATACAGAATGTACCATTTTTCCTTCGAAAAAAAAAAAATGAACAGACCATGTATCCTAAAGACATTCCCTAATATGAGGGACCTCTGTATGATTTCCTCTAAAATAATTCCATCGAAAGCTGTAATCCCTGTGTACAGCACACACCCACACACACGTCTGTCACAGAGCTCTGTCAATAGATTTAGGTGCTCAAATATTTACCTTTCATCTCTAGTGTTTTCTCACACTGTCCACTGCACTGTGATAGTGGTTGCTATAGAGTCCTGACACCGTCAAAATATTAACTCGAGTAAATGTGAAGTATGCTTTTAAAAAATCTTTGCTTGAACTAAAAACTACAGCTTGAATGCATTACTGTACATGTGTGCAAATCATAAATTTGAACAAAGTAAGCACATGGTTATTTTTTTTTTTTTTATGTCTTAAAGACATTTTTTGTGAATGTTGATCAAAGATATGCCAAAATAATGTAAATCTATATCAGACAAAAACTCTTAGGAATTTAAAAAAGGAAGTAGGCTTGATATGTTTCACACTCACTCACTCACTTGTCTATACCGCTTTGTTCTGAGTCATAGGTGGCCAATTCCACCATGGATGGGGTGCCAATCCATTGCAGGGCACACACACATACACACACTCATACACTACGGACAAATTCAGCAACGTCAATTAGCTTAATCTGTGTAATCTCCGGAAACCCACCAAGCACGGGGAGAATATGCAGACTCCATGCACACAGACTTAAGGCAGGAATCAAACCCAGACCCTGGAGGTGCAAGGCGACAGTGCTAACCACTAAACCACCATGCTGCCTATCTTTGACATTATTGCTCAATCCTTTATTACTGTTATAAAATACCATGAAGTACATTTGATGAAAGTTCCTCTATGATACAGGTCCCAACTTTGAACTAAAGACAATGTTCTTAACATTCTTTCACAGCAAGATGCCAACAGCAGGTTTAACTCGCTACACACGCAGCACCAAATGCTGAAGGTATGTGTTTTATCTCTCTCTGTCTATCTGCCTGCATTCCATACTGTACCCGTTCCAGAAAACGTAAACACCCGCCGACATTCAGAAATGACAACACACAAACGTAATAAACCGCAAACGTAATACAAATCCGCAGATCTTAATGCAGCAATACTACAAACGTAATAAATTTCAGATCACAGTTATTACAATGTTTATAAGCTGAACATTTTCATCTTTCCAGGATTATCACATTATTATATTGAAAGCTACAGATTTATATTACATTCCTGGTGTATTACATTTGTGAACTGTTATAGTGTTAGCAGGTGTTACAAACAGCTTTACGTCAGAGTTACAAAACACTTCCTCTAAGGACTTTTTCCAGAAATGCTGCATATTTTTGCCATTGCAGAAAACATCATCATAGCAACACGTTTTTAAAAGTCTGCTAATGTGTACAAGTTCCTGAGTGAGCTGTTACTATTGAAATGTATTATAACTAGGGATAGGCGGATCATCGGTTTGAGTAAATCAATTGATGACCGATTAACAACACAGTAGAATGCCTCTTGCATGTGTACATACTGTATACTGTATGAATCAGCTAGGATTGCTCTCATAAGCATTTATTAACTTATGAACATAGTCAAAGCAGAAGTACTTGTCATTGTAGGCAGACTAGTATTTACTATAGTACACACACTCCTTGTGTGTCATACTGTAAGATATGCATATCATACTGTAAGATAATTTTTCCTAAAGTGAAAGTGTGTCCACATCTGGAAGTGGCCTATTTTTTTCCCTGGGAAAAAAAAAAAAAAAAAAAATATTTTTATATATATATATATATATATATATATATATATATATATATAAAACAGAGACACAGCTGACGGTTTACACAATCGTGTTGTGAGCGTGCGCAGTTGTAGGCATTACACGCATTTCTCCGATTTGATGTTTTTCCACTACACAGCATTTGCCCGTGGGTACAGAAACAAAAAAATAATGCAGCATGCTGTGTTTTAGGACTTTTTAAGGATTAACATCATTTGACATTTCTCACTTGAGATGCACAGAAAATCAACTATAATTGATGATGGTTCCTTCAGTAATTATAACATGTGCATGTGTTTTGCCTTGTAGCCAGAACCAGCTGTCAGAGCTGCTGTTACAGACACATCTGACCAATTAGAATCAAGAATTCAACTCAACCAAATCATAATATCTACAATTATGTGTCTCATGTTGTGTGTGTGTTCATTTGCTCGTCCTTGTGCTTGCTTACAGAATCAACATGAAGAGCTGAAGAAGCAGTTCTATTTGCTGCAGGACCAGCATCATGCTCAGGGTAAAGAGCACAACAAGGTTCTGGATGAACATCAGCAGAGATACGACCGACTAGCGCAGACTAAAGAAATCGAGATATCTAAACTTAAAGGTATCACCGCTGCTTTCTCTCTCTCTCTCTCTCTCTCTCTCTCTCTCTCTCTCTCTCTCTCTCTCTCTCTCTCTCAATGTTTTTTTACTTCAATGTTTTTATGATGTTATTTTTTTTAAATAACGATGATCGAGATAATAATGATTTATTTCATGCATTGAAATTGCTATACAACAGTCAATATTTACTATAAAGTCCTTGACTCTTGTACAGAAGATGGTTTCTTAAATGCTACTGCCTTCTTCACCATTGTACTCATACAGTTTTCTTTTGGGTTTAGATCGGGGGATGGATTCATAAGCTGAATACCATTGCCACATTTTTAGTTAACACAACTTCAGCTACACAGGCTAGAACTAATTTAGTGCACAGGTGATTTCATCTGTCATCTTAATAATTTTGTCCCCTGCCAACAAGTTCGTTTTCTGAACTAAAAGGAATGAGAAAATGCCCCCCCCCCCCCCAAAAAAAAAAGGCAAAACATACAACATAACAGGACGTTCATTCTTACAGTATGTTAATACAGAGTAACATAAACCAAGAATGTGCCAAAAGATAATAAATTCACATGAAAAACAAGAGGAAATATAAAAACATATGCCAAGGAAAAAAAGATGGGTCTCGGGGTAAGATTTAAATTCATCAGTAGTTGAAGGTGATCTTAGTCTAAAACATATACCGTATTGCACAGTCTAAGGGCAGCAATCGAGAAGGCACCTTTGTTCACCCTTGTGCTTTAATCATGACCATGGGACAGTTAGAAGTAATCTATCAGTAGATCAAAGAGCCCTGTCTGAAAAGAACGGATTAATCATGTTGCTGATGTACTCTGGAGCCAGACCAATCAATTCTATACTTGACTGGAAGCCAAGGGGAAGCCAGACTCCCAGAGGATGAATGACCCAAGTTGAGGTTATGGATTTTCTGTGATCCCAAACACAGAAAATCCATAAGACATTTATGGACATAAGATATCCAGACCCCACAGACATTTCTTTTAATTAATGCTGAGTTCATAACTCCATATTCACTAAGTATTTCAGAATATTTTTTCCTTTGTTTGTTTTTTTCGGCTTCTATTGTTCCACTGATTCGGAATCTCGTTATTTAGAAACTAGTCAATGGACAGAGCTGTTGTAGAAGGACAGAGCTATTTGGCTTTTTTTTTTTTTTTTTTTAAATCCTGCTCCAGTGCAGCATTTTGATGATGGCTAAAAAAAGATACTGAGATAGTATACACACTTTTAATTTAAACATTGTATGTTTCACTGCCAGTAGCATTTTGAAATGGTAGCATACAAAAAAGGCTCTTCATAGTTAAGACACTATGTGAATAGTAATTCGTTCAATAAATTAATAAAACAAAAAGGGATGGTCTTGACTTTCTCATAACCTTAAATGGGGTCACAATCCTACCTTTGAGAACCCAAGCATTAGGCACCTTGCACAGTGATGAGTTCAACTTCCGTTTTTCCACTTTGCTTTAAAAGGCTATACGCTACGTACCTATGCAAAGATAATTAGATGAACTGTAGGTCACGAAGATAACATTAAACCTCATGAGCACTCTTTATCCAAAATGCATTACTGCACTCTAATATATTGTGTGTTTTTTGGTCTGCAAGATTTTATGCGGCTCTGTCTACCTCTTTACATATTTGTTGTATAAAGAGAAACAGGTGTAAGCTTAAGTTTTAGACGGTTTTAACATGTCTGTACTGTTGAAATATCATTCTTGTAGAAGGTTCGTATAATCTGCAGGAGGAGAACCGGCAGCTGAGGAAGGCTCATCAGGAGATCTATGTGCAGCTTCAGGATACAAGGGTAAGGCCCTGAGGCAGTGTGGGTAATGTAGTTTAGCAGGGCTATGTGAATTATTTGCATAATTTCCAAACTTCTAATGTTACGTACTGTACATCAAAATGTCTAATTTCATTCTGTTTACTGACAAATTTTCATCGTTGCATGTTCTCCGTGTTGCATTAAGTTACATAAATAATGTCTAATGTGTGACTTGTTGTGTGTTGCGACTGTAATGGCCTGAGGCTGGCTGACTTGTGCTGATCCTCTCTTTAGCAACAGCACAAGAACGTAAAAGCAGCCCATGATCAGCTTGCATTGACCCTGGAAGACCACAAGAGTGCGCTAGCATTGGCTCAGGTGTGTGTGTGTGTGTGCGCTCGTGTCTGTGTTCACTACAAAAAGAGACACTGCAGTACTCTTCTAATCTGTTAATCCTGCTAACGAAATATTCTTGCACTTAAAACACAGCTTTACTGCTTCCCCTTTTCTTTCTCACCAATATTTTTTCTTTTTTCAGTTCAGAGTAAGATTATGAACTTTTGGGGGGGGATACAGTATCGATTTTGACAGTGGTAATAACAACAAAAGCAAACCAATAACAGTAAGAATCCAGCAATGATAACAAAAACAATATTAAGTGAGTTCAGATAAATTATGGATAGTTATCACCTACTGTTCCTCCAGCATTGCCTTTGCTTTGTGTTTTGCTTTCTTCTGCTTCCGGGCATCATCAAAAGTGAATTTCGGGAAGCTTGAAAGATTTATGATTAGCTGTCAGGTATTTCTGTTACAGGGAAAACCTTTTTTCTGTTCTTTTTCATAAAAAAAAAAAAATCGCAATTTATGCACTTTTCCTTTGTGTATTCATTGGGCTGTTCTGCAACTAACCTGTCACCACCATCACCAAACTTATAACAATGGTTCATTCATTTAGATTCTGTTAAACAATTAAAAATGCATTAAAAAAGCATTAAAAATGAATAACTCAAGCTGTAGGAGAATTGGTGTTTATTATGGGGATTCTGTTTTTTCTATATGGATTGTAGGTCCAAGTCGATGAGTATAAGCAGCTGAAGGAGACTCTGAATAAAAAGCTGAAGCAGCCTGAAGAACCTCAACATGTAGTGACCCAAAGCAGACAAGGAGATGAGCAGCGGAATAGACAGGTAACACACTCTTACTGAAGTACAATTCTTCAACAACCAATAAGGCACACACATTCACCAGGACACCACAATAAAATCCCAATTCTCCAACAAACACCAATAAAAATCCAACATTCTCCAACAAACACCAAATAACACCAAACCCTCTCAATGAAACAACACATTCCAACAAGCACATGTTAAAAACCCAACACTTTTTACAAAACCTAGTTTAAAACGTAGCACATTTTAACAAAACAAAAGCACACTTCAGTCTCCAACACGAAAGCCAACACTCTCCTACATACCCTAACATAAACCCCACATATTCTAATAAAGAGCTGTGTAAAATAAACATGTTCCAACAAACACCAGTAAAAATGCAATACTTTCTAATACAAAAACCCTAAGATAACACTTTTCAATAAAAAAACGAACACTATGAAAACACAACACTGTTCAACAACCAATAACAAAAATTCGAAACCTTTCAATAAACTCCAATAAAAACTCAATACACTCCAACATATATCAGTAAAAAACACTTTCAGTTAACACCAGTAAAACACAATCTCCAACCAACACTTCAGCATACTCCAACAAAAAACAATCACAGACAAAATACAACAACATTGTCCTACAAACACCTATAAAAACCAAGCACTTTCAAATAAATACCAGTATATAAACCCAATGCTTTCAAAGAAAATCAGTAGAAAAAACCCAGGACTCTCTAACAAAGACCTCAACATTAAACTGGAATAAAATCTTATTCACTAAATAAATGCCAATAAATAGCCAATATTTTTAAATGAACACCATCATATAACCAACACTTTCCAACAAATACCAATAAAAGTCCAACACAATTAAAATCCATTATACTCTAACAAGGACAAAACAGACACATTCCATCCAGCACCACAAAACGACCAATTTCAACCTTAATAAAAAGCCAAGTGTTTCCATCAAACCCCAATAAAAACCTAACAATTTTCAATAACCATCAGTAAAAACCAAACACTTTCCAACAAACACTAGTTAATACATTCTCCAACAAACAGTAAATAGCTAGCTCTTTCCAAAAAAATATAAATAAAAAGCCAAGAAAAATGCCAGTAAAAACCCATCAGTAAAAACCCAATGTGCCAAGAAACCCCTGAATAAATCTCAGTAAAACATGAAATACTAAATAGTTCTTTAATTCTCCAACACCAAGCCCAAAACTCTCCTATGTACCTATAAATCCTATTTATATATTATACTAATAAATATACTATTTTTTAAATATTAAATATTCTATGCTGTTTAATATTGATATTGAATATTGAATATTGCTGTTATATAAATTAATTCCATTTATATTCATAGTTATAGCAGATTTCAGAATGACCTTTGGTGACCTCTAACCATTGATCCTATGCATATTTCGCAATGTTCTATTTTCCTCATCATCATGGACCAGCAGGGGCAGAAAATCGATGAGAGAAGTGTGGAAGAAGCACAGGAAGAAGATTGGAGACATGAAGGCAAGGATCAGCCTCAAACAACAGAACAGCATGAACAGCTTCACCATGAAGAAGAAGAAGAAGAAGAAGAGAAAGAACAAAATCTGCCTGATGAAAATGCATTAGAGAGAGAGAGTCACATTTCACAGCCGGTCAGCTGATTTTGGTTTCTGTCTCGTTATCTGTCCATTTGTTGTTTGCATCGAGACAAATCTTGTGCAGGGAATTCTGTTTCCTCTCTTTTCTTTAGGGTTCTTTCATCTTTTTCTGGACTAAACTTGTTGTTACTGGCCAGTGGGACAGCAGGGTGTAGATAATTGTTGTAATGATAATAATGATAATGATGTCTCTGTGTGTTTCCAGATGAGTGCTACTCAAGGAAACCACATCAAATCTGCCTACGAGCAGCAGCAGGAAGAGCAACGGCGTTTAGCTGCTCAGCTGGAGGAGGAACAGCGGCAGCTGCTTCAGAGACAGGAAGAACTGCAAAGAGAAAGGGAGGAGAGAGAACGCAGCGAGAGAGAGAGGGAGGAGAAAGAACGGCTGGAAAGGGAAAGGGAGGAAAGAGAAAGGCTGGAGCGGGAGAGGGAGGAAAGTGAACGGATGGAAAGAGAGAAGGAGGAGAGAAGACGGAGAGAAGAGCAGCAGCACCATGAACAGCAGCTCCAGGACGAACTGCTCAGGTTCTGCACACTTCACATGAATATTGGGAATACATCAATGTCAATACTTATGCATAAATAATACCCATAAATCTGTAAGGAGCAAGTGTAGTATCTTCTTACCGTGAAGCATTTTATTTAATAAAAAGTGAAAAACCTTAGTGCACAGAGCTGTATCACAAGAATAGCCATTAAAATTAAATTCAAACTCTGTATTAAATATGGTGTGAAGCCTTGCATTCCATCTAGAGTGTATTCTGCCAAGTGTTCCTTGGATAGGCTACAGAACCACCATGACCATACCCAAGACAAGGCAGTTGCTGAAGTTGAAAAAATGAATAAATTGGTTATTAATTGTATTATGGTTCTCATTTAGGAAAAAATCAGTGTCTGCAAATATGGAGCCTGGCGCTGTCCACCACGAAGAAGGTGAGTGATATTAGTGTACACTCAGGATGTACAGTACAGTGCTGATGGATAGTTTTCCGAACCTTTCAGGGTTTCCACGTTCTGCTATGTTCCACACACATATTAAAATGGATTCAAAACTCTTTTTTTTTCAAAGTCATTTTACACTTGGAAAAAAAAAAAGAAG
Source organism: Clarias magur (assembly GCA_013621035.1). Classification (NCBI taxonomy): domain Eukaryota; kingdom Metazoa; phylum Chordata; class Actinopteri; order Siluriformes; family Clariidae; genus Clarias; species Clarias magur. The sequence goes on from QNUK01000018.1 coordinate 3,621,179, forward strand.
AAGAAATTTCTCGTTTTCGTAAGTATTCAGACTCATCACTTAGCCCTTGATTAAATCACATTTGGCAGCATTGACAGCCTCAAGTGGTCTTGTAAAAGGTGCTACATGTTTGGCACACCTTTCTTTTGGAAGTTTCTTCCCATCATCTAAGGAGAATTATTTAAGCTTTACAAGTTTCGGTGCACAGCCATTTTCTGGTCTCGACAGAGACGCTCTGTTGCATTTGGGTCGAGACTCTGGATTACCCCAGGACTTTCACAGAGTTGTTCTGAAGCCACTCCTGTGCTTTCTTGGTGGTATGCTTTTGTTTGTTGTCTTGTTGAACTATAAACTGTTTCCACCACCGAGTTTGACGGTAGGGATGGTTTTAATAAGGTCATGCACAGTGCTCGATTTCCTTCACAAATGGCTTGGGGAGGTCGGTCTATCATTTAATCTTTGTCTCATCAGATAACTGGATTTTGCTTCACATGGGCTGAGGGTCAAACTCCCCGCAGGCTGTCATGTGCCTTTTAGTGAGGAATGGTTTCTGTCTGGCTGCTCGGCCATAGAGTCCTGATTGGTGGAGTGCTGCACTGATGGTCCTTCTGTAAGGCTGTCCCATTTCCTCCTGAGAACTCAGAATTTCATTTATAATGACCCTTAGATTCTCGGTTATCTCTCTGACCACAACCCTTTATCCCTGATAACACAGTCTGGTTGGGCGGCCAGGTCTGAAAAGACTGTTATTTGTTTTAAATCTCTTCCATTTGAGAATGATGGAGGCCATGGTGCTCTTGGGTACTTTCAATGCTGCAATTTTCTTGTATTCTTCTCCAGATCTGTGTTTTGACACAGTCATGTCTCATGAGACTAGAGATGATTCTCTCGACTCCGTGTTTTCACTCTCTGACATACACCAGTTATGGTAACACCTTATACTGTGTGCGCCTTATAGTGTGCGCCTTTACTAATTCTGTCTGTAGGCCCAGGTAGACTTCAGTCAGGTTGTAGAAGCATCTTAAGGGACACTTAAACGTGTAGGATGCATCAGAGCTCAACTGCAAGTGTCATAATAAGGGGTCTGAATAGTTAAATAAATGGTAGATTTAACAAAACACTGCAAACAGCTGTTTTTCCTTGTGGAGTGTGCTAAAATAGTCCTCAGACAGTGCATTTATTTTTATCTCTGTTTTTGTATATGTAAATTAGTTACTGCCAAGCTTCACCCCAACCGAAAACAGCAGAGCTGGACAACAAGCAGGCGAATGGTTTCTCTTATTTGAGGTCATTAGTGAATTTAAATGGCTTGTTTATGCCTCAGATTATACAAAATCATTTTTTAAAATTGTTTTATGCAAATGCCCACTGGAGACCCACGCGAATGTGGAAAAATGACTAAAAAGTGAATCATGTATAATAAGCGCCCTTTAATGCAGGGACAATCCTCACTGTTTACCTCCACAACTTAAAACAAATGGCCACTGACCACACTGTTCACTTCTTTACCATAGGGATCCGATTGTTTTACTGTCTAACATCCTCAACCCATCCATTTCATCCTTAATCCAGTGTTTGGCTACAACTCACTAAAATGTAGGTTGTATTATTAATCAACCCCCTTGATCTGGACTTACTACAGCGACTTCCAAGTCAAATCAGGTCAATACAAGTAAGTGCTACACAATAACAATATAAATGACTAACTAACTAGCTAACTAAGACAACTAATTAGCTGACTAGCTGAGACAAAACAATTTAACACAATAAATTATGCAGTGCCGGCCCCAAGCCGGGATAAAATGGGAGGGTTACGTCAGTAATGGCATTCGACGTAAAAACCTGTGTCAAGCTTCTGTGCGGACCGGGTGGCCCGCTGTGGAGACCCCTTGATGGGAGCAGCAGAAAGACAGCAACAACAACATCTATGCACTATACAAAAGGTGCAAAACATAAGGTGCAAAAAAGATTGACATCTCGAAAACAGCATGTCACAATGCAATACTCTGTGCAAGGGACATGACTGCACTGATAAACCCTTATGCTGTGTGATCCTCTACTGTTATAACCACCTTAAACTGCTATCTCTGTTTCTGCTTTTGGCGAAGCAGTGTGGCATACCAACACAGTGATGTGATTTATTGTTTTTTTTGTGCGTTTCTTTATTGATTGATTGATTAATGGTTCAGTGCCTGTTCTTTTTTCTTACTGTGACTACATCTTTGTTCTTAAGCATCAGCGTGATACATACTTACAAGAAAAAGATATATATATATGTGTATATATATATATATATATATATATATATATATATATATATATATATATATATGAAAGTAAAAAATATACATTTTACATCTAAGAAAATATTTATTTTAAGATTATATGCCTTCTGTGGTCTGTTGTATTTAGTCCTTTATCTCACAAGCAGAAATGCACAGATCATGGGGTCCTGGAATGGAGAAACTTTCTTTTAAGAGAAGTTTTCTATTAAGACTGAACCTGAAAGGTTATCATCAGTATGTTAAATGACAGTAAATGTAGTGATAATTGTCTTTTCTTTCATTTTAAAGAGAATAATGACAACCACGAGGAAGAGCAGGATCAAGAGGAAGACAAGCAAGTGCATCATGAAGAGGTAGGCGTGCCATCTAAACACACACACATTAAGCACAAATGAATGGTTGCTCACATAGCTGTAAACTGGTGTAAAGTTGAAGGCATGCACAGCACAGTGTAGCGTGTCCTCATTTGCATGTTATAAACGCACTTAGCAAACCATGGAGGCGGACATCGATCCAGCAGACGATCCCAACAATCAAGGAGAGGACGAGTTCGAGGAAGCTGAGCAGCAGGTCCGTGAGGAAGAGGAGGAAGAAGAGCCGGTGGTCCCCGGACATGCTAATCCTCCCTTAATGAAAGAGAATCAGCAGCAAGCTCATGCTGATGAACAGCTGGTGGTGAGTGGAATGCAATTTATCTGATTACGTTCTAATCTGATAATTATGACTTGTACGTATTTCCTCACACTTTTTAAACCTCATTTCTATAATTGTTTGATTCTGTAAAGTGCTTTGTGACAATGACCATTGTTGAATTTCATTGAATTAAACAGGGAAGTCTGACTCGTTTATTTCACTGTCAGCCAATGAAAATGGATGGAAAATGCTTGATAAGGTTCCAAACATAACCTTTTAAAATCTCTAGAAAAATGCACTTCGTCATTCAGGGGAAGTACATTTGAAGTTAAAACAGCTGGAACATTAACAGATACATTTTGGAGATCTTTAAGACTTATGCAAACCCATTTGACTGTAGAATTTTTTTAAAATGAACTTTTAGATAGAGACAAATACGTAATACAAATTACACTTTGTCCATCTGTCAACAAGCTTTTGTATTCCATTGTTCAAATGTCTTGAATGAGCCATGAATTCACATTTCAAAGTGAATCAAAAGTGAAGTGAAGTGAAAAGTGAAGTGAAATTCTCATGCATTCAGGCGATCAAACAGAACTATAGGCAGGATGCTGGCTTTTTGTTTAATTTTGCCGTGTTTAATCTGAAGTTTAGGCTTCAGCTCTTCAATAGGCATGTCACTATAACTAGCACCTTTGATTTTGCCTGATAACGTTCCAATAATGGCCATTGGGAATCCCAGAAAACTGTAAGAATAAATTTTCCAGCTGATTGTTGAAGTTTGTTTGCAGGTATCCAAACGCTTCTGTTTATTCTCTTGCATGAGTTGTTTCAGCACCAGGTTTTGCTTGTACAGCAGTTACAAATGAACTGATGTAACACATTCACACCTGCATAGCAGTGACCGGGGAGACCGTAGCCTTGAACGGAAAGCGCCGATAAGGCGTTTTAATATAACCGGAGCGCAGATAATTTTTGACTCTTCTTAGTTTTTTTTTTCTTCCCCCAGTTTTTTCTTCTCCCTAATTTAGTCGTGTCCAATTCCTCCCCGTCACTAGGGGGCTCCCACATTAAGGCTACTACTACCACTCAGTCAGGAGCCGGGAACTATCACATGTTTCCTCCGAACCACGTGACGCCAGCCGACCGCATCTTTTCGAACCGCTCGCTCACGCACCGTTGGGGGCGGCGTAACACACTCGGAGGACAGCGCTATCCGCTCCTTTCGCTTGCGTGAGCTCACAGACACCCCTGATTGGCTGTAGAGCCGTGATTAATGTGAATGTGTATGAAAGCTCAGATATAATGTTGATGGGATTCTATTTGAATGTCCATGAGACCACGTGATAAAGCAATAGGTTTTTGTTTCCCAGAAATGGAGATGAATTAATATTTTGCAGGTTGAACCAAAATGATTAAACTGTATGTGTTCGTACAGATGGCAGGAAACCCAGACCAGCAGGAAGACAATTTGGAAGAGCAATATCAAGAAGAAGGAGAAGAGGAGGTCTCTTTCTCTCTTTTTATGTCTCTCTGTCTCTTCCTCTCACACACATATACACCTAATAAGCGACCTTGGAATTCGAGCTTTTCTTTCTGTCCTCTCAGGCTCAGGAAGATCTGGCTGTGGGGCAAAAACAGGGAGGGAGAGGAGAGGAAGACGCAGATCCTTATACCGAGGATAATGGAGATCAGGTACGGTGTGTCACCAGCTTTGTTTTGGAAGGTTAAACATATTCTATACCTCCATGAATCTTTCAACATTACTTTTGGGATAACTTTAAAAGAATAGAAAGTAATTTGTATTACTCTGAAATTCATTTATAGGATTTTAATGGTATCCTTAGTGCACGCCTGTCTGTGTGTGTGAGTAAGTGAGAGAGAGAGAGAGAGAGAGATACATGAAAGCTATTAGTGTAACTGTAGACACAGCAGGCTGAAACGGAGATTACTTTTTTCTTTGAGGTGTCTGCTTACTGCTCTCTCACTCCGGTGTTCTCCTTCCTCTCTTTTCTTTTCTAAAAGGATTGTACCATTTGTGGTTTCTTATATGAGGGGTGTTCAATAAAACCAGGACTGTTACGAGATAAAAACTACCTTTATTTCTCTATACAATCCCCTGCTACACTAAAGCACTTATTCAAGAATAAAAATTCCGCAAGAAATTCGCATCGGCATACAAAGCATTTTCGACATATGAACAAACAAACAAACTAAGTTGCGTGTACGTTCAGGCAGCGTTCAAAACTTGTTTTTGAATTTGCAAGCTGTTTCGAAAGATTGAACCCACGATACCAACGTTGTCTTCGGTGTGCGTTCAGAAGCTACGCAATTTTCCGAGATTTTTGTTTTGTAATGTTGGTAATATTTTTGGGTGGCTGGAACAGGTTATCTGCAATTTATTATTTATTATAGGTAATTTCCTATTCAATACTAATGTTGACTTTAAGAACTCGCCTCCAGGACTAATTAAATAAGTACCGCCTCGTTAGATACCTTTTGCAAGTAGTAATGTTTTGTTAGTTTTATAATTTGGACATTCCTGGTTGTTGTATCAACATAAATGTGGAAAATGTGGCTTGTGTGTGCGTGTGTAGGATGATGGTAGAGTGCATGAAGACGCGGGGCCTGAGAAACAGCCTGCCAGAAGACCTAATGAAGAGGAGAACTACGAGGAGGAAGAGGAGGAGCCAGAGGAAGAGGCCAATCACAGGGCAGAGATGTGAGACTTATCCTTGTGTACTTTTATTACTGTACCAGGATTAAATGGTTTGAAGTGGCGATTCCACTGGAACGATCGCCTTCTTTCACGGTGGGACACCCTCGAGCTGGACGAACTAGACTGATCAAAATCTGCTGATCTGGTTAAATATATTTCTGTTCACTGTGCCTTTTTTTTTGTGCTAATTTGTAAATGGAGAAATCTGAAATCATTCTGTTTTTAATCAGAAAGGTTAGATTTATAGAACAACGCTGTAGACAGAGACTTTATGATCAGAGTGCCATTTTTAAAATATCACATATTTATATGCTTATATACTGTATGTAACATGTCTTGTAATTTTTTTAAACCTTGTTATATGGCTGGATGTCTCTGAAAATGGACCGTTCATCTTTATAAGAGTACTGTTACTGTCACTATATGAATGTTTTGTAATTGTTGGCAGGTTGGACGTGGCTCCTGATATTTTTATTTTATTTTATCTTTATAAGTATTGAATAAGTTTTTGGGGGAAGAATTCATATACATAAAGAAAATATTCAAAGCTCCTTCAAGTGTAGAGCCACTTGGATTGGAGATATTTGAAATAGAAATTTGAATGTTTGAAATTTGAATCGTCGACTTTTGAACTGTTGGACTTTCTTTCTTATTATTTCAGATAGTGTTGTATGTTGGATTCGGATCATACCGAACATTTACTACAGTTACTGTGCAAATATGGCTGTCAAGTCCCAGGACAACAAATGAAAAGGCTCAACTTCATGGTGTGTTCATGACTCTCAGGCCTTGATTTACCAAAACGTCTCAAATAATGCGCGTGTCCTTTGTTTATAAGGTAATAATTATTTACGCACAATTTATGCATAAAAAAATTATCGAAATATCAAATACCTGTTCAGTTATTGAATCTCAAAAGGCTGAAATATAATAGAGGTAATGTTAGCATAGTTTGTCAATAATTAAAATATTTCTTATTTAAAATCAAACATCTTTTTAATAAGATCATTTGTCCAAATATTTAATGTTCGCATAGATAAATACATTTGCATATAAAATGTGTAAAAAAAAAATTACATTTAATTTATTACTTTTTTTAATTAAATCATACAGCGCAAGTTTGTGAAAATCTATTCACACTCTCCCGAGTTTAAACCCGGTTGCCATAGAAGGTGTGTAGTGAAGATGTGATTGGAAATAATATTTTGTCATTATTAACTTAATAAAATGGAAACATTAGAAATAACGTTTATAACGCTTGGCTGCCAATTAATCTGCGCTTCATAAGCAACTTATAGGTTTACTAGCTTTGTTTTAGTAAATCGGGGCCTGAGTGTTTCTGATAAATTATACATTGCAAAAACAGTCACTGTCTTGAGTCGGGTCGAATTATTGACATGTTTCAAGCAACAACAACGAAAAAACTAAGTAGATAAGAAATTACTGGAATTTGGGGTTAAGAACTGTCCAGTACATTATTAAAACCTGGAAGGATAATGTTGTGCCATCAAACAAAGAAATGAAGAAATGTGGTCCGGAAAAAAAAAACATGGAGGTCAACGGCAGGAGAAGTCGCATCGTAAAAAAAATCGACAGTAGAAACGACAGCCGTCTGTAATAGTGAAAGTAAGAGCATTAACAGCTGTGAGGTCATGAGAAATGGGTAGGGAAAGGCCTAAAATTGGTAGAGAGCATAAAGATTGGACTTTGGAGCAATGGAAAAGGTCATGTGGTGAGAGAAGAATGAGGAATTGTTTTCACGTGACTTGGCCACAAAAGTTTGTACAGCCTTTTTCTTTGGCCACGTGGTCTAGCCTTATTTCTATTATCACTTAAGGTGATAATTAAATATACTGTATGTACTGAGAAAAATATATTCCACCACAGCTGTTGATGTTTTTCACTGCTAAAGTGCAGTATCAGTACTGTGATGGATTTGTGTTCTGTCCAGGCTGTATTCCTGCCTCGCTCTCAGTCCTCTCAGTACAGGCTCTATGTCTGGAGTGTTACTGAAGATACATGAATAAACTAGAGACTGTACGCTTTCACTGTTGTTAGCCTTGCAAACTTTAGACGGCAAACATATCTTGGCTAAAGGAATGTTTACATTGAAATTTTTATTCCGCCTTTAGTTTTACGCAAAAGTCTTTGCTCCGGTTGAATTACACTAATGACATGAGTACGACAAAAATATATGCACAATATTGCAGGATAATATGAATATTAAAAAATGCGTCAGAAGAGAAGTATTCCTTAATCAGAGTGGCAGTTCTGTAGAGCTATAAAACAAGAAGCATTTTCTTCATGCTGCTTTCTGGATGTGCGTAAATTCTGCACAGTGTTGCATGCCATTTTGGTCACATGGGAAGATAATCACAGTTTTGTAATAGATAATACAACACTTAAGGTACGTGCGAGATAACTGTGCACAGATATTTGAACCTTATTCCGAAACTACAGTACACTGCCTAATCTCATAGTAACTACTCTGATTTTCTTTTCTTTTTTTTCCTTTTTTTTTTCTTTTGGTGTGATCTAAGTTACTGTTTTGTAAAGATGTTCTGTATTTGGGCTTTTAAAAGTGTCACTACCAATTATTGTATTTATTTTGTCAAGTATAATTATTTCTGTTATATGAAAAAAATTGCCCACATTGTTGACAAAAAAGACTTTTGCCCCATGAATCCACCATTTGTTTTACTGATATTGCAAGAACAATCTTTTAGGTCCAGATTGATGTATTTAATACACTGTATTAAAATAAGACACTTTATGTGAAGAGAAAGTGTACTCATTTCATTCCAAAGGCTAGAGGTGAAGGTGGCAAGGAGAATTCTTCGAAGGAACCAGAACAGTTCAGGTTCCTTAAAATTCCTTTCTTTATAAAGATCCGAATGAGCCACCATCATCAGTGTTAACTGAATTGATGGAATTACCTCTAAAGCTTGATCAGTCATGAATACTGTAAGTTATGGCTATAAGACGCAAATATAGCATTGTATAATGCTCATACACTGGCAATAAAATAAAACGAACTGATTATATTCTGTAACTGCATACAGTACTTACAAAGGAATGACAAATTAATGGAAAGCCAGTGGTGCTGATGTGCTGTTGGAGGTTTGTTTTTGCTGGCATAGTTTAGGTTCCATTTGTCACTTTTAAGAGAAAATGCCCCTACAAATCAGTCCAGATTGATTTCAATTAATAAACGTTATTTTATTGCTGCCCCGTACTAAAAGGTCCCTACTCTAGGAAAACCAAAGAAAACGCCCAGTCATAACCCAAAAAGGTCTGACGTCAAGTGACCATCAACTGAACTTGGCTGCATTAGCAATAAAGCAAGTAGCACATTTTAAATGAATAATGCTTTATGAACAAAGATTTGTTTGAGCTCAATCGATAAACAGCCATATTGTGACATCTACAGAAGGCTCAAACAGTCTGGATCCATTTGCAAGGAATTCTGCTATATATTTCTTTTTCATTTCGCTCCCGGGATGGCTTTAAAACTGACAATAGAAGATTCCATTCATCCATCTTCAACCGGTTATCCAAAATCGGGTCACGGGGGTAGCAGTTCCAGCAGGGAACCTCAAACTTCCCTTTCCCCAGCCACATCAGCTAACTTTGACCTCAACAGATGTTCAAGTATCTTTCCACGCAAAGGAGTGGCGGCTCTACTCCAAGCTTCTCACGAATAACTGAGCTTCTCATCCTATCTCTAGGAGAAAAGCCAGCTACCCTTCGGAGAAAACCCATTTCGGCCGCTTGTATTCGCGATCTTGTCCTTTCGGTCATGACCCAAAGCTCATGATCATAGGTGAGGGCTGGAACGAAGATCGACTGGTAGATTGAGAGCCTCACATTTTGGCTACACTCTCTTTTCGTCACAACGGTGCGATTCTCATTCCAACCTCACGATCCAATGTTCCATCACTCGTAAACAAGACCCCGAGATACTTAAACTCCTTCACTTGGGGTAACGACTAGCTTCCCACCAGGAGTAGACGATCCATCGGTTTCCTGCTGAGAACCATGGCCACAGATTTCGAGGTGCTGATCCTCATCCCTACCGTTTCACAATCAGCTGCAAACTGATCCAGCAAGCGCTGCAGGTCACGGACTGATGAAATGCAGCGATGCGATCCTTAGCCCACCAAACTGGATACCCTCTCCTCCTCGGCTGCGCCTTGATATCCTGTCCATGAAAATCACAAACAGGATTGGGGACAGAGCACAGCCCTGGTAGAGGCCAACACAGACGGGAAACGACTAACTTACTGCTGAGAATCCGAACAAAACTGTCACTTTAATTGTATTCAGTATATACACAAGTGCCTCAAAGTCAGTAATGTACAGTATATTAGTATTTAGCAGGTACAGCATATCACTGGTTATCCTTTCAAATACCAACCAGTAAAGAGAAAACAGAAGTGTGTGGAAGTGGAAGTGTATATCCTTTCTCTCAGCGTCCTCGGTGTCCTAAATTGTCCCGGGTCCTCGGCTTGTGTTTCAGTGGAACTGATACCGATACCGAATTTTCTCCGAAGTGCGTATGAATTAATGAAGCACCGTTGAAAGGATGAGCTGCTGTCATGAAAGGCACACTGCTCAATTGTGTGGAGTGGTTTAAACACTTTTGAACAGCAAGGATAATGTTTTAAGCTTCTTTCTGTGAGGTCTTACAAGGTTGGAGACGATTCAGAGCTCTTGATATATTCATAAACTGTACATATACTTGATTCAAATGTACATTTAGGATCATGATTTATGTCCTCCATCGATGGTAATGGTGACCTCCTCTGAACACCACCATATACTGGATTAACCCTCTATCACATCACCAATAGGTTTTCTGAAGAGTAGTTTTGAGGCTTAAATGTTGGAGCTCTGTTCGTCGCCATATTGGAAGGATCTGACTTTGACTGAACCTCAGTTATTACTTGATGGGTGGAAATGAACAGAGCCTGTCGGTTGGAAAATGCCAACTCGCCTAAATTACCACAAGCTAGCTATCTTATCTTTAGATTAGCTAAAATGCAGATTTGGCTAACATTAACTTATATGCTAACATTAATCTGCATTTGATTGAACTGTCATCCACCCCTTACACGTCGTCCTGTGTCAACTTTTACATTTTTCTTGGCCAGCATTAAGTTAAACTACGATTGAAGTTAGCTGGTTAGCTAAAGTGATGCATAGCAGTCATCTAGCAGTTTGATGCCTGCATTGCATAAAAATTCACCCCGGTACAGTTGTCGTGAGCGGAAAGTCTAGCTATTGACATGAAAAAAAAGGTGGAGATGTAAATGGTTGAGTTTTGGAGATGGACTCTAGTCATTCAAAGAACTACACATTTTGGCATATTTGAATTGGCCTCATTTGCCCTTTGGACGCCACACGAAACAAGATGTTATAAAAAATGCAGCACCTGAACGTCACCAAGCACCACTAAAATCATGTTGAGTTCCTGACTGTGCACACAAAACATACACAGTCAAAAAAACCACCAATACCCACTTTAAAATATAACGGTGGACCATTGTTTGTAACACCCGTACCTCCACGGATCAGGGGAATAAGATCAAGTTCCCCGGATTACTGAGTTGACTCTTTGTCCCCACCTAGTGTGTCTATGTATTCACTACCAGCACTTAAGCACTTAAGCACTAAACACGAACACCTGTGATTCCCTTGTGTGTCTACTATTTATTCCAGTCGAACCCGTAGGGCTTCGTCGGTTCACTGTTGTGCACCTTATGTCTGTCCTCACTTGTCCCTCTCCGTGTTTTATGTAAAGACTTTAATGATTCTCTTCTGCCCGTCTCGCTCCCAGGATTGAGCAGTGTCTGCAGGTGTGGGACTCTGGGAGGAAGGAAAGACCCTCACGAGTCACAAGGATATTACAAGAGTTTCCTTTATTTTCCGCATATTCTCCAGAAGCCGAAACGGTTCATGTTCGCCCACCTGCAGACCCTGCCTGGGAAGCCTCGCTCGGGATCGCCGTGAGCGCCACGGGACTTTATTTGGTTTTGTTCTTTCCTTGTGTTTTTGTTTTTGAGAAAAAAGAATATTCAATAAAGACACTGATTATACAAATGGATTCTGCATCTGCGTCTCACTCGAACCAGGAAGACATGACAGATGAACCGACCATACCAGACGCAGCAGGAACCCCTCTTCCTGAGGACGAAGCCCCCGTCCTCGAGTACATCCGAGGCCAACAGAATGAGATTGACGGGTTGGCCAGAGCCGTGAATGACCTGGCGCGCGGGATGGAACAACTTATGCACCGCTTGCCTTCGCTCTGCGCGCCAGGTCCGCGCTCCACACCGCTACCACCTCGCCCGAACCCCCCGGAAAGGTATGACGGGAATCCGGAGGGGTGCAAGCGGTTTCTCCTGGCCTGTGAGCTGTGGCTCCTGGATTTCCCAAACATGACGGATCTACAGAAGATCAGCTTCGTCACGCAGCAGCTCACAGGAACCGCGATGGATTGGGCCGCGGCGGTTTGGAGCGCTGGCAGAATCGCGGCATCAAACTACCCGCAATTTCTTTCGGAGTTCCGCACGGTGTTCGACCACCCCGATCAGGGCAGAACGGGGGAACAGCAGCTGCTGAGGCTGAAACAAGGGACTGCCACAGTGGCGGATTATGCGATCCGTTTTCGGGTACTGGCCGCGGAGAGTGGCTGGTGTGACCGCAGTCTCCTAGCGAGATTCAGGGATGGACTACAACCCGAGGTCCAGCTGGAATTGGCCTGTCGGGATACGGGCATGTCCCTGGACGAGTGCATCACGCTGGCCATAAAACTAGACCAGCACCTCCGCAGCCAGAGACGACACATCTCCCCGAAAACCCCGCCCAAACGGTCGGAGTTCCGCCATCGTCCCAGCCTCAGCACCCCCGCGACGGAGCCTCGGGAAGGAACTCCGGGAGAACCCATGGACCTCGGCACATCCCGACTCACGGCCCAGGAGAGGAAACGACGCATACAAGAGGGGCTGTGCTTGTACTGTGGGGGGGATAAACACACCATAAATCACTGCCCCTTACTCCAAAAAGTAATACACATCACACCTCCACGCACACATCACTCCTTCTGTGTTAAAGCACAATTGTCGTATGCTAACCAGTCTATGTGTGTCTTTCCCCTTGTAGATTCTGGGTCGGCTGGAAATTTTATAACATCTTCTCTTCTTTCCTCGCTACAGGCTCCCTTGTCGAAGCTACCAGCCCCTATCGCAATTAAAGCTTTGGATGGTCATAACCTTCGGCATTCTCCTATTAAACAAATCTCTGCGCCCCTCCGATTAACTTTTCCCGGTCATTCCGAGGAACTAAAATTCTTTGTACTCCCTCGGTCAGATCATTCCGTCGTGTTGGGTCTCCCATGGCTCAGCTCTCATAATCCTAATTTTGATTGGGAAAAATCTCGCATCCTATCATGGGCCCCTAGATGTGCTAAGAAATGTATACCGCCTACATTGACGGTCCAAACCACATCCATTGAAAGCCCGCTAGCCCTAGTATCAATAGATGTACCATCCGAGTATGCACAGTTTCAAGACGTGTTTAGCATTAGGGCAGCCGCACGACTTCCCCCTCATCGGCCGTGGGACTGCGCGATTGAGATTTTGCCGGGGAAAACACCGCCGAGCTCGCGTGTTTACCCATTGTCCGTGGAGGAGACACGGGCTATGGAGGAATACGTGAGTGAAGCTCTCCAGCAGGGTCTCATCAGTAGGTCCACGTCACCCGCCTCGGCAGGGTTCTTCTTTATCGATAAGAAAGGGGGGGGTTTACGTCCCTGTATTGATTATAGAGGTCTCAATGCAGTAACAGTAAAATACAAGCACCCACTACCGTTGGTACCGACCGCCATCGACCAACTCCAAGGCGCCTCTGTTTTTTCTAAACTCGACCTCCGCAGCGCCTATAATCTCGTTCGTGTGCGTAAGGGCGATGAGTGGAAGACGGCGTTTAGCACTACATCTGGCCATTACCAATACAACGTGATGGCTTATGGATTGGTAAACGCACCTGCGGTGTTTCAGGGGTTCATGAACGACGTGTTTAGGGATATGTTAAACCGATATGTGATAGTTTACTTGGATGATATCTTGGTTTACTCTCGGTCATACTCCGAGCACGTCCAACATGTAACTGCCGTCCTTCATCGATTGCGCAAACACGGGCTCTATGCGAAGGCGGAGAAGTGCGAGTTCCATAAAAAAGAGATCGCATTCCTCGGCTACCGCATAGGGCCACTGGGGGTCGAAATGGAGACGTCCAAGGTGAAGGCGGTGCAACAATGGCCGGAACCCCAATCGGTAAAGGCGCTACAGAGCTTTCTGGGTTTCGCTAACTTTTATAGACGCTTTATCCGGGGTTTCAGTATGCTGGCAGCGCCGCTAACAACCCTACTAAAGGGGAAGCCTAAGCGTCTGCGTGAGTTTCCGCCGGAGGCACGCAGAGCGTTTCAACATCTTAAGACCGCATTCACTACGGCACCCATACTAAAAATCCCCGACCCAACCAAGCCTTTTTTGGTTGAAGTCGATGCCTCTGAAGTGGGGATTGGGGCGGTGCTGTCACAGCGTCATGGCAACCCAGAAAACTCCACCCTTGCGCTTTCTTTTCGCGTAAACTAACACCTGCCGAGCGCAACTATGATATCGGCAATCGCGAACTGTTAGCAGTAAAAGCGGCGTTAGAGGAGTGGCGGCACTGGCTAGAGGGAGCCGATCACCCATTCGTAGTGCTGACCGATCATCGCAACTTAGAATATATCCAACAAGCAAAACGATTAAACCCTCGCCAAGCCCGATGGGCTCTGTTCTTTACTCGCTTCCGCTTCACTATTACTTACCGTCCCGGGTCAAAAAATAAAAAAGCGGATGCTTTATCCCGGTACTACACAGCCCCTGGGGAACCCATAGAGCCCGAGCCAATCCTGCCCTCGTCTCTCGTGGTGGCACCGATCATGTGGGACCTCGACTCGGAGATTGCAGAAGCGGCACGGTCCCAAGCCGCGCCGCGACAATGTCCTCCGGGGAGAACCTTCGTGCCGGTGTCCCTACGAGAACAGGTAATCATTCACGCACACACGAGTGCAGCGGCCGGACACCCCGGGATCATTCGGACTTGTAGACTGCTAGAGCCAAAGTACTGGTGGCCGAATATGCGGAAGTCAGTAGAAACAGTGGTTTCGTCTTGTGCAGTTTGTGCAACTTCAAAAAATCCTAGACACCTGCCGGTTGGTAAATTAATGCCGTTAGAGACTCCTCACAGACCGTGGTCCCATATCTCAGTGGACTTTGTCACGGATCTGCCTGTATCTAAGGGCTACACCACTATTCTAGTAGTGATCGATCGGTTTTCCAAGGGATGTAGATTTATCCCTTTCGGCTCCCTCCCGTCAGCCTTCCAGGTGGCAGAAGCCCTATTTACAACCGTGTTTCGCTGCTATGGTATCCCCGAAGATATCGTATCCGATCGTGGGCCCCAATTTATCGCACGAGTCTGGAAAGCTTTCTTTCAGAAATTGGGCACCACTGTTAGCCTAACGTCGGGCTATCACCCCGAGTCTAATGGTCAGGCCGAGCGGACTGTCCAGGAGCTCGGAAAATATCTTCGAGCATATTGTAGTAGCCGTCAACACGAATGGGCAGAATGCTTAATCTGGGCGGAATACGCGCAAAATTCGCTACGTCACTCCGCTACCGGCCTAACGCCCTTCCAATGTATACTTGGGCATCAACCCCCGCTCTGTCCATGGGATGCCACACCCACCGAAGTCCCTCTGGTGGACGATTGGTTTAAAAGAGCGGAAAAAGTATGGGAAGAGGCCCACACTAAGATCTCCCAAGCAGTTCGTCGCTTTAAGAAATTTGCCGATAGACGACGAAGGGAAAGTCCTCCGCTCCAGGTAGGCGATAGAGTATGGCTCTCCACAAGGGACCTTCACTTGAATTTTCCCTGCCGTAAGCTCACACCCCGCTATATAGGTCCCTTTCCTATTTTAGCCCAAATAAACCCTGTTTCTTTTAAACTACAACTACCAACCCACTTACGTATCCACCCTGTCTTCCATATCTCTCTTCTTAAACCAGTGACCCGGGGACCGCTGGACGAAGGTGTGGCGGAACCAGCAACCCCAGCAGCCGTGGAGATTGAGGGCGCTCCGGCGTTTCGAGTCAGAAAACTACTAGACTCCCGGAGGAGAGGGGGTTCCCTTCAATATCTGGTGGAATGGGAGGGGTACGGCCCGGAGGAACGGAGCTGGGTGCCGACTAAGGACATCTTGCATAGAGGGCTCATAAGGGATTTCCATCTGGAAAGACCGGAACGCCCGGCGCCGCGACGTCCGGGTCGTCCCCCTCACCGGCCATCCCATCAGGTTGGTGAGCCTCGACTCCCTCCGGTAACACGGAGACAGCCCTCACATCCCCTCTCGGGAGCCGGGCCTTGGGGGGGGGTTACTGTAACACCCGTACCTCCACGGATCAGGGGAATAAGATCAAGTTCCCCGGATTACTGAGTTGACTCTTTGTCCCCACCTAGTGTGTCTATGTATTCACTACCAGCACTTAAGCACTTAAGCACTAAACACGAACACCTGTGATTCCCTTGTGTGTCTACTATTTATTCCAGTCGAACCCGTAGGGCTTCGTCGGTTCACTGTTGTGCACCTTATGTCTGTCCTCACTTGTCCCTCTCCGTGTTTTATGTAAAGACTTTAATGATTCTCTTCTGCCCGTCTCGCTCCCAGGATTGAGCAGTGTCTGCAGGTGTGGGACTCTGGGAGGAAGGAAAGACCCTCACGAGTCACAAGGATATTACAAGAGTTTCCTTTATTTTCCGCATATTCTCCAGAAGCCGAAAAGGTTCATGTTCGCCCACCTGCAGACCCTGCCTGGGAAGCCTCGCTCGGGATCGCCGTGAGCGCCACGGGACTTTATTTGGTTTTGTTCTTTCCTTGTGTTTTTGTTTTTGAGAAAAAAGAATATTCAATAAAGACACTGATTATACAAATGGATTCTGCATCTGCGTCTCACTCGAACCAGGAAGACATGACATTGTTACTGTTTTTTTTTATTTTTGGATGCTTTACTAATGTTCTCTGGTTTTCTGCTCTGACTCCGTCAGAGATTCTCATCAACAAAATATTTTGTGAATGAATTGTTATATGTAGGAAGGACTTCTAAGGAATCATAGTTGTAATGACTAGCAGATAAACTGGTTAGATCTTGGAATTGATTGAAACAGGCTGAAGGTCACATCAAGTTAAATTGTCTTTCTTCCTGTTTCATGCATATTTTAAAGTGGAACTGTTATGCAAAATTCACTTAGCCACTCGGATGTGTCACCAGTTAATCTATAACTTTTTCCATTTTTAAACAATCGAGTTACGAGTTTACGAGTTTAAACAATCCTATTAGACTTTTCCCCTGTTGTGGCCTCATATACAACCTTCCCCCACTGTGTTTCTCAATTCTCCTGTCTTCTGGTGGGGCTTGGCTTAGCAGTAGCAGTAGTAATGTGTGTGATTTGGTTTGTTTTCTTCTTTTTATGCAAGGTCAGATAGCATAGGATCATTATTAAGTAAAATACAATATGAGGAAACCAATTAGTCCAATTAGTGTAAAATTATTAGCATTGACTGGGACACAGGGCTCTGATATGGATATTATGATTATAAATGTTAAACAGAATCATAGAAGGCTTATTAAATTTAAATACTCATGGTTTAACTTTTTCAAGCCAAAATCTATCAGAATATCATGATCTTACACGATTTGCTTGTTGTTTCTTGTGATACTGATGTAATTACTTTGACAGGATGCAGACAGTAAGAAAAAATAGATTGCTTTAATTTGCAATACAAACTGACAAATTATATACAAACAGTGCATTATCATTTCTTGTACAGTACAATAAAATAGAGCATGGCTTTAGCTGCTTTCTGTTCATTAGGCTTAATATCCTGTCTTAAGATCTGCCAATGTCACAGAATGATGCAAAGCCTGGAGGATTCTGGGAAGGGAGGCACCGAATCTTCTGGCAGCTTAGGGATGCCATCCAGGACTTTGAGTTTTGGCAAATAGAAGAACACACTGTAGATGGACAAAAATAAAATTGAGGTCACTTCCACTGAATCAGATTATACTGTATATAAAATAGAGTGGAAAAACACAAATGTACGCAATGACGGCCCAAAGTTAGCCAACAAATTAAGCCTTTGCATTTTTGTTAAAATAAGACTCTTAATGTATAAATAAAAAGTGATTTAACAGTGCCACAGAAGGCTATTTGTATGATATTGCTAAATTGTCAAATCGGTTTTGGTAAAACGGTGTTGATTAATTTTCTATAACAGCAGTGCTGACAAAAGTTCTGGCTGCTGGGTTTATACACTATATGACCAAACGTTTGTAGACACATGACTTTAGATGCCCTTTGCTGTTATAATAACCTGCACTCTTCTCCTCTCCTCAGCCACAAGAGCATTTGTGAGGTCAGGCACTGGTCTGTTTGCAGGTCACTTGAGTTTTTTTACTCCAACCTTGGCAAAGATCCTAATGGACCTTGCTTTGTGCACAGTGCTTCTATCTTCTATAATGTTCTAATATGCACTAAAAATTGTTGCAGGTGTTCAATCAAATGCAGATATAATATAATGCAATTTAAAACATTTCATTATGTTCATTAAAATGTTTTGGGTGATATTAATTAATTATTTTCCTTTAACAGACCTTTTTTTCATTACTTGTCAATGCAATACTAATGAATAAACCTTCTCACATGAAATATGAGGATATGAGGAAATACTTGAAGCATTAACAAAAGGTTGCTTTTCTTACCGTGAGCGGTAGTCCTCCAAGAACTCACAGGGGTTATGTCTGAGGGTAAGTGTGTGCAGCGGTGTGTGTTCCAGCAGCTTCAGTTCTGCCAGACTGCTGATGTTGTTCTCAGACACACACAGGTGCTCAATTGCAGGAATCTTTGGCAGCTGAGCGAGAGACTTCAAGTGATTCCTGTGCAGGTTCAGGCTTTTACATCTACAGAAGATAAAATGAGCACTGATTTCGACTGTGGGCAAAATGTATGTACTGTACAATATGATTGCATTCATTTTTTTCATTTATTCCCAACTTACTAATTCTCAATGTTTAAAAAGTTGCCCTTTGAACCCATTTAGTTGTGTGTTGTTTTACACAGACATATACAGTACAGTATGTAGTCAAGTACTGCGTGTTTCCCTGAGAGTCTAGGTACAGGATACACATTCCCCATCTGCTGAATGCCAGGATACCAATGAAAACACTGACTACATTAACCTCAACATGCAACTATATGGTGCATTTGACTAGACGTCATGATTGCTGACCTCTGACCAGGAAAAATACGTAAGGTGTAAGGTGAAACAAGACATAATTCCATGTAAGTCGAATGAATCATTTTACAATCACACACACCTTGGCAGTCGGATGAAACTGAGGTCGCACAGTGCATTGTCCACCAGCTGCAGACGCTCTACTCTGATCAGCCTTCTCAGGATGCGTCTGAAATTTTCCAGCTGATACGCATCTCCCAGATCCTGGTAGGACAGATTCAGTTCCTATAGACGAAATCGATTTGAACAGAATTTTATTCAACCCTGACAGGAGAACCTTAGAATGTATAGGTACATGACCACTAACTAAACTGTGTACTCTCAGTGATGTTATCTGTAGACTCTACTTACTGTACAAAATAAAGCAATAAACATTAGACAGCACCAAGGCATCCTGTAGAATTACATGATAAGGAAATATTGAAATCTAAATCTTCAAGTCATCTTAAGCTAATGTTGGTGGAAATGCTATAAAATGACAAAGAACATTTAATGTCAACCTATTGCAAAAAGTGATGAGGTAAGCATACTGCAGACAGATGTTCTACATAAAGATATGGAGGGACTACAACTCCTGTATGCCTGTGAATGTGTATATCCAGCATTTTCATCATACTTTCTTAAGAATATTCTAACAGCAGTTCAGTATACTATTTATTTTTAATGCAATCTCAGGATTAATATAGACCTGCAAACCCTGAAGAAAACAGGTAAGGGGTAAAAGTAAAAAAAAAAAACTGCAGTAACAGTAAATAAAATAACAGTGCATTTATGCTATTTAACTGATATATTGATCGTTGATCCATGTTAATCATGTACATAACAGTAGATTTTTCTATCCTTTATATTGGTCCATTCTTTCTCTCATCAACAAATCAATTATTTGCATTTTGTTTGCGTTTTCCTCCATTTTAAAATAGTGGCATCTCTAAAGCATATAATTAAATTATGTTAATAATACACCAATCTGCTATAATAATAAAAGCCATGTCTCATATAAAGACAACACCTTCATTTCTTTGTCATGTTTCTCAATTTCCTTCGCATTGTGGCATTGTGGCATTATCCTGCTAAAATATATCACTGTGGTTAGGGACTACCTCTACCATAAACTTCAGCTAAGTGGTATGTCTCGAAGTGACATCCACATAAATGCCAGGACCCAAGGTTTCCCAGCATGACATTGCCCGGAGCATCACACTGTCATTTAGACCCATCACAATTTGGCTCGTGTCAGAATCAATCACATCCTTATGCTTGCCCATTTTTCCTGTTTCCCCATATCAACTTTGAGAACTGACTGCTCACATTCTGCCTAATACAGTATATCTCACTACTTGACAGTTGTGTAATTAGACAATCAATCACACTGATGAACTCAAATATTCTCCATTTATCCTGACACACACAAAAAAATCACCCTGCAACTTTCAAGCAGGACAACTGAGTTGAGATGAGGGGACAGGCCAAAGGAATATTAATGATAAATGGGAAGAAAGGCACAAGTAATAGGCAATAGTGGAGAAGTTACATACTGTAACACCCAAGTGCTTTTCAAAGACTTTTTACTTTTTTGATTTTATTAAGAGATAGCATGCAGCATCATATGAATGTGGGCGGCTCTGCTAATAGCATCTAGTAAATAAAATGAAAATAAGGCATGAATAAAATGAAGCCACATTTAAATAAATGATGATATAATTAAGCAATATCACAAGAAAAGGAATGTCCTTGTACTGAATATCAGCATGGCTGTGACGTCATGTTATCAGATATCACAGCCATGTTGTACGTGACCATGAGACTGATATTGCTTTTATGCAACAGATTATGATTTGTTCATTTAACCACTGATTTTGCTCTGCCAACACATATCTTTCTGTGCCTGGCGGAACTACTGTAGTGTTAAGTAGGCGGCTGACAGTTAGACTGATGAACGATTGTTAAAACACGTGATACATATAGTTAAACGCCCAGTGCTGTTATGCTCTATACAGTATCACCACTCATGGAAGGCACAATATGTTATAGTAATGATTTTTATATCTAAAATAAATAGTATTTGAGCGTATAAATATATAGTTATAAAAAAAAGTTTGTGCACATCCATGTCATGGGAAAAAGAACCTGCCTTGTGTTTTTATTTATCTTGAGAAAGTTCCATCTTTTCCCATGAATTTATTCTTTGGGGCTGTTTTTCTAACTGCTAAAAAGCACATATACAGAGTGGCATAAAGAATATGTGTGTGTGTGTGTGTTAAACATCTCACCGTACAGTTTTCCCAATTCTCCTGTAGCCTCTCCTCCCATGTTTGCTTGTCATGTTCTTCCCTCTTCCTCCTGCTACTCCTGTTAAAGATCTGCTGATTCCTAAACGTATGGTCATCTTCTGCAGGCCCTGTTTAATGAGGTCATTTTATTATCTCATAATAATATATTAAATAAAGTCAAGGAATGGAGAAATATGAACAAATGTTTTACTGTGACTGGCTGGAAAGCTAAAAATCGGTTGTTTACGTAACAACCTCAGCAGCAACCTCATTTCTCTCCTCTGTTCCAACCACTCAGCCTACAGCATCACCAGTATACTAATCACCGACCTGATCATCTGTCATCATCTGCTCCTGTTTCTCATTCGTTCATGCCTTAAGATGTTTTTTTGTAGGTCACTGTGTGGCTTATCAATCTCAGGTTGTAAGGAATACCCTGCCTGTCTCAATTTTTTAAGCCTAATCAATTTATGGGAAAACACAATGTTAATGACAAAAATAAAACCATCCCTGTGATGAGCTGACATCAGTACAACTATTCATTAGTATGTAAACGCTCTTGTATGGTTTAATGATGATGTAATGGTGCAGATCATTTTGACAGCTGAAAAACCTGTCAAAACACCCTATAATTTGTAGCCTACTTTGTGGCTCTCAGTGTCCTTTCCTGGACCACTTCAAATACCAGACCACTAACACCGCATACTAGAAATACAGTATACCACAGGACCTGCTGTTTTGGAAATCCTCCGGCCTGATCATTTAGCCATCAGGGTTTAATCCTTGCCAAATTCACTCAGATCCTTCAGCTACACATCACACTCATTATACAGTAAATCCCCCTCTCTTCTAATACCTAACATATCCCTCTCTCTTAGACAGGTGCCATTTTAACAAGATAATCAATGTTATGATTGATTTATAAAGAATTAAAAAGGATTCGAGCTCTTACCCTCTCTGACTCTTGGGCAGGCTAGCTGATCTCCACAAACATCAGATTCCTCAATCTGATGCCATGAAGTAAATCGGAATCGACTGGATGGCAGCTTGAAAGAGAAATCAGGTGGAATAAAGACAGAATGTGACATTTAGTACGTGGAGGAATGAAAATCTTGAAAACAATGTGCTGGAAAAATAGTTGCAGTGGGACCTTGCTCACTTTGTGAAATTGAGTCCCTATACACTCTCAATGCATTAACAATCAGCATGCTTGCAAACTGTGTCTGGTACCCATAATAACTGTATAAAAAGAGTGTGAAATGGAGGAAATTATTACGCATAGTGTGGCCAACACTTTTGCTTAGACTGCTGGTGAGTGTATAGAATTGAAGAATAAATGGATGGCGGAGTGTGTTCAAAGGGACTGTAAAGCAGGGCCATTCAGATTGTCAGTTTGCTTCCTTTGATTATTAATGATAAAATGGCTATGCACTGGGTGAACCCATTCTAGAGAGGGATCGACTTCACATTTACGTCTGTCTGAATTCACGGACCAACTATGTCTAGTAACCTGATCTACATGGATGACCCTTTACGCTAACATAGTGTAGCATGACGCTGTACTCAAACCAAACAAACTTGAGCTTTGACAATCGTTCTAGCTGTGACATAAATTTCATGTTTATACTGATGTGTTCATCTTAATATGTTATAATTTTTAAACTAACCACCTGTATGACAAAAACTCTGTGAACTAATCTAAGTGTTACAAAAATGCTGTGTTATTTATCAAAGACAAATGTGTGATTATTTATGGAGCATCAGAGTCTTAATACTTTTGAACAAATTATTTGACATGCATATCTTGGGCTGCAATGTTTTGTGTGAATGGTATAATTTGTTCCAAACACACAAAACTCAGGTAGAAATTTTAAGAATAAATTAAACATTAAATGACTGATTAGAGGGCTCAGTTACATTCAGTGTAAGTCTACACCACATGTAGGTATAGGAGATGATGATTATGCAATGACAATCAACAAGCAATAGTTTTTGCAACCCCAATGTGTAGTGGCTTACTGGAGTGGCGACGATGCCAGAGTCTGTTGTGTGCTCCACTGAGAGAGTGTGTGTATCACTGAGTTCAGAGTAATGGGAAGAATGTGATTTGGGGAGACTGTCACTGCTGGTGTTCACTCCTGATGAACTAAATTGTGGGAGAGAAAAAAACAGAACATAGCTTAATATGAGTAGACCAAGATTTTTTCTTTTAAAATGTATATTTTACCTTGTTGCAACCTGAAAAATGTGATGTACTCAATTGTTAAAAACATAAAATTAATTTACCTTTATTAATGAAGGGCATGAATTGTTTTTATCTAGGAATCTGCAAGAAGTTTTGCCAAATTAATGACTTTGTTGCTAGAGTTTTTATTTATTTATTTATTTATTTAAAGAAAAGTAACAAATATTGACTTTTTTGAACAGGCATGAGTGACTGTTCTCAATTTCATAATGTTCTTTGGCTCAATTTACAGCTGCTGGTTATAAATGTTGTGAGAACATGTTTGGTCGGTTGGCACTTTGTCTTTTTTTTACATTGTCCAATCACTAATCACTGATGCTCCCATTGTCTGATCACTAATCACTCTTGTGCCCAATGAACAACCACTAATCACTCTTAACTCCAATGAACACCCACAAATCACAGATGTTCCCAATGACTAATCACTGATCACCATTGGTTTCTGAACGGTGATCAATGATTAGTCATTGGGAACAATGAACAATCACCGATCAGCATTGTTCAAAGAAACCAAGCACTGATCAACATTGTATCCAACAATCATTGATAAGCATTGTACCTAGTTTCCATTTACTGATTAACAATGTTCCCAACAACTGCTGACTGGTCACTGTTGTTCCCAGTACCTAAGCAGTGATCACCATTTTCCCCAGTGACTAATCACTGAGCACTATTTGTCAATCAGTGGCCAATCACTGTTGGATTGCTGTTGGATGACATTTTATCTAACAGCAATCACTGCTCACTGATTCCCATTGTTCCCAATGAACAATAATTGCTCACCATTCTGCCTAAAGACTGATCACTAAACACCACTGTTCCCAACATCCAATGAATCTTTTTCCAATAAAGGTCACTAATCACCATTATTCCCAATAATTTATCACTGATCACATTTTTTTTCAATTATTGACCGCTCATCACATTTTTGGTTCAAACACTAATCACTGTTTTTCTCCTTTGACCAATGATGGATCAACTGATCACTGACCACTGTTATACCGACTGACTGATCATTATGTACCTAACAACTAGGAATGTTAATGATTAATGATTTATCCATTAATTGCCATCAAAAAATGTAACTGATTAAAAATTTATTAACCGATAATGTTTATTTTGCAGGTCACATAGCTATTAACTTGTAAACCACAAGAGGGTGCCCTTGCAGTTCAAGTGATGCGTAGTACTGGATATTATATTTTTAGATGCCTCCTTCATTTAATGCGGACAGAGAGACAAGAGCAGTATTTGATGGCCTTGGTATTTATGCATCAATAATTTGTTTCCATAATTTACTTGTTGGCATTGTTCTGCTAGAACTGTTTAAATAAAACTTGATGCATCTTTTTAGCATTAATTATTAATGATTAAATGATCATTGATTGTTAACATGTTTAGCTATGGGTTGAGAAAAAATGTAACATTAGCAACCCTACTAATAATGAATCACAAATCATTATTGTTCCCAGTAAACAACTGATAATTACCATTATTTCCAAAGAACAATCACCAGTCACCAGTGTTCCCATTGACTAATTACTAATTACCAGTATTGCCAATGATCAATTACCAATGTTCCCAATGACCAGTCATAAGAGTTCTAAATGACCAATTACCAGTGTTCCCAAGGACCAATCACTGATAGCCATTCCATTCCCAGTAAACAATTGCATCTTGGGTAAATCATGTGTGTTTTTGGGTTATTGGGAACAATGGTGATCGGTTTGATTGGTCATTGGGGAACTCTGGTAATTGGTCTTTGGGAACACTCATGACTGGGCATTGGGAACACTTATGATTTATGATTGTGGACAATGGTGATTGATTTTTGGAATAATGGTTATTGGGCATTGGGAACACTGGTAATTGGTCATCGGAAACACTGGTAATTGGTCATCGGAAACACTGGTAATTGGTCATTGGGAACACTGGTAATTGGTCATTGGGAACACTGGTAATTGGTTATTGGGACCAATGGTGTTTGGTCATTGAGAACACTGGTAATTGGTCTTTGGAAACAATTATGATTGGTTATTAGTAACAATAGTTATCAGTAAATGTTTGTTGAGTATAATAAATCATTTCATATTTTATCTTCTGATAAACACTATTATTTAATATTCACTATTACATTGATGCTAATAGTTAATATTCCATGCCTGTGATTGACATTTATGAAATAAAAGAAATTGCAATTTATGGCATCATTTAATTGATTAATCAGTCCATGGATTAATCCAATATTGCATGCTTGCATGAAATTTAAATTGCATTGTAACATCTTGTATCCTTGAATGGGATTCTTTTTTTCTTTTCTTTTTTTCTACCTTTGGGAGATAATTAATAAATTACTGTGTTAAGGTTCCTGCTTGCATGCAGAGATGAAGCTGGTGTCTCGAAGACCTGAAGAATTAAATACATTCTTGTCTGCTGAGTAAAATCTTCCTCTGGGAGATAATGTATAAATGACTGTATAAATTCTTAGTATGACAGCTACATGGACATATAGTGATTATAATGTAATAACCACTAATTACAGTGTGTGCGGTCTGCACCTCGGTGTGCCGTAGCTTCAGCAGGGTTCTTGTCTGTGGTTTTAAGCATCAGGTGTAATCCCTGTGTAACAAGACTCTACTAGATTGAAATGCTGTCCTCCTTCTTTAAGGTTTAGGTTACCCTGACCTCTGACCTCTTCACCTGATTAAAGCCGTATAGCTCACATAGCAATAAGACAGGTGCCATTGTTAGTGTCGTTCTTTTATAAATGATTCAGAAAAATAAACACAACATTTATTATTTATACAGAACGGCATTATTTTTGCTAAACCTCCTGTATAGTCGTGTGTAAATCCCATATGAACTTCACTAAATACTTTAGCCACAATAGCTATGGGAAACGGACACTAAAACATAGAAATGTGAAATATTATCAAAAGAAAACTCACAAACTTACTAATTGTCTTACCTTTCGGACATGTCCGCCAGTCGTAGTGAATCCCTTTGGCATTTAAATCGCGAAGAAAAACTTTTTTTAACGCGGAGAGTGTTTGCTTTCCCATTGGGACTGAAGAGCTGCTCCAACCGCGAAATGGCGCCTGGAGAGCGTACTTGTTGCTAGGCAACGCTTACTTCTGTGATTCGGGTCATGCCTGGATAGTGACCCCGGCTGCGCGTGCTGGATTACCTGCTTGTGACTACAGTGTGGTTTGGTAATATGACATCCGGGTACTTCTCTTCCACAGAGTAGTCTACTACACAACAACTGGCTCAACTTGCTTTATCCCTGAAATACCTTAATCTCGCCCAAGGTTTGGGGACTAAAAATGGAGTAATTAAAAATAAAACATGGAAAACAAGGAACCAGCTTATATACTATTGCACACACTAAACTATCAAATTAATTCTTGTTTAAAATTTGTTTTACCTAAATTGGAAAGAAAAAAATCTAAAAAATCAAATGATTAATAAACAAAAAGAAAGAAACAAATAACACATTTTAATTTTAATGTATTTAAAAAGGATCATCATGTTTACATATACATTATATGCATCGTCATCAATGCATCTGGAAAATGCACTGATTTAAGCCAGATGTTGCCCTTTTCCCACCACCCTCTTACTCTTCCTGTTGCTAATTTTGTAGTAATTGCTGATACACATCTGAGCATGGTGCTGTAGTCGTTACCATTGTGGTCTCGTCTCTCCAGGATAGAGGGTATAATTCCCACAATGTGTGTGTGTGTGTGTGTGTGTGTGTGTGTGTGTGTGTGTTGCTGGAGTTTGGATTTTCTCCCCATGTTTGGTAGGTTTGCTCTGGGTTCTTTGGACTATGGGAGGAAATCGGAGTACCCAGAGGAAATGAATGCTATATTGCCCATAGTGTGTGAGCGTGCCCTGTGATGGATTGTACCCCGCCTTGCCTCCTCAGATAGGATCCAGGCCCAGGCCTCTGCAACCATATATTCAGTATGAGCGGTATAGGCGATGAATGAATGAATGAATGAATGTTTGAAATTCACATTAAAGTGTTTATTTAATATCTGTGCATTTCTAAAAAAAAAAAAAAAAAATTATTCTGTCTCAGATAACCTGCAAATTATAAGAAATTTGATTTAGAGACAGAAAGATATTTAGAAACTCATTTCGAATTTCAAATGGTCATCTCCCCAAAGCAGTGAATTCAGTTTCAAAGCATGGATTTTTTATTTCTGTTTTGCAAATCTCACTGCAGTTTAAAAATCAAAATTTCAGATGTTAATGTTGATTGATGCGTTTATTCATTCATTATTTTATTCATTCATCTTTATTAACCATTTATCCTGATCAGGGTCTGTGTGAATCTATCAAGGTGCACTGGGCAAATTAAAGGAATAGTAAATGCAATACACAAATTTACATCATCTCCAGGAGCTGTACAGAGACAGCATTCATAGATTGAAAAGGAAAAATCCAATTTAAAAATAATTAGATTCACATTTTTACAAACACTTTCCAATTTATAACGACATCTAGCTCCATGCCAGGTGTAACAATCCAGCCTGGACCTTTATCTGCCTGACTTGCATAGGGCGCCCTCACCTGAATTTAAAAAGTCCTCTTTGCTTGTCAATATAATTTTCCGGTTTCACTATTACAAAAAGCACATGGATGGATGCTGTAATACTTTGTGAAGTCATTGCCTTGTGATTCTAGTTCTGAACCTTGTTTTCTACATAGCTACTCTATGATTTTATCCTCATTTTTCCTTTGCCTTGCCCCTTTCTTTTGACACTGTATCTGTATTTCAGTATTTTTTAATTATATATTGTTCCGTTTTTCATTGTTGATTTGTAGATATTGTATTTTGTGTAGACATTTGTTCGTTATGGATTTCCTGGTATTGACCCTGTCTGTTCTGACCCTGTTTAACAAACCCTATCACATGTAAGCTTCCATTACACTAATACTCATTTATATATTAAATATCTATCTATCTATCTATCTATCTATCTATCTATCTATCTATCTATCTATCTATCTATCTATCTATCTATTGACTCTTACATTTTTTTTTCTCACAAAATTAAATAAGAAGAGTGTGGCATGCTTTTAAACTATTATGCTGATTGGGTCAAAATGATGAGGTCAAAATGACTCATGGAAAATCTTACTAAAGAATACATGGCTTATTTATTTAATAGACAGGAGGGAGAGCTATAAATAAAAAAAACAACAACGATTTTTGTTTGTATTACAGAGATGATGTTCAGCTCCATTGAAATCCAAATGCATAAAAAAATAGAATATCATAGAAGATAACAACAACAACACCAACAATAATAATAATAATAATGATGATGATGATGATGATGATGATGATAATAAAATAATAATAATATAATTATAATAATAATTACATTATTATTATTATTATTATATATTATTATTTTAAAAAGTGAAACTCTCATATATTCCAGATTCATTCCACATTAATTATCAATTACATACCAGTAAATTGGTGCCAGGATCATGGTGCACCCAAGGCTCACTTATGCCATTAGGAACCGAAGGCTAGCAAGGTCTGTCCATTCTCATAAGAAAGCCAATGCAGCTCAAATCACTAAAAAAGTCAATGCTAGCTATAATAGAAAGGCACCAGAACACCTGATGCTCCACAGCTCATTGTGCACAGGAGCCAACAGGCAAAGAGCCCAAGGCGGCCTCCAAATTCCCAGATCCCAATCTAGTTGAGCATCTATAGGATCCATCGGACAAACAAAAGTCCAATCCAAGGAAGACCTGCGCCACAACCCCAAAAAATCCCCTGCAAAATACAGATCAGTTTATTCTGAATAAAATTGCAGCTTCTCCAATCAATGTAGGCCGCCTGCATTCTGTGTTACTTGGCTAATTAACAACAAGCAATTTTAGGTCCTATTTCATATCAAACGTTTTATTAAACTTGCATATGTCATCCTTCAATCTCATACAACCCATCTTAAAAAAAAAAAACAGCTCACATTTTATCCTTCCTCCTTCAAGGTTGCACACTTTTATCATTCATCCTCGTACATCATGCTTCACCCTTCAAGCGCGTGCACGTCACGTCACCTTCTGTCTGTGACCTCGCATAATTTCGGTCTATCACATTGCTCAAACGTTTCCTTAAAAGCTGCCTTGATATTCTGCAGCACAGCAGAGCCAAATACAGCTCCTCAGCTGGCAGAAAGCTTTAGTGACTCTCTGATAACAGATGGTTCGGTCCCTCATGATGTTTGATTAGAAATATGAAATCCACTGATCTTTAAATATAAATGATTAAAAACAGAGAAGCACTTGGCCATTAAGTGCTACTGAATTTAATTATATTTTGTATGCAGTATCGGCAATATTTTTCTCAGTTTAATGACTTCTAGGATGAACGATAATACAAATGTACCAATGTTTGTGTATTCATGTGTGTCTGCTATTTATGAGAACGTCATCAGAGATTAGACTTCATCACACGTCCTTGAAGCTCGTAGCACAAGACAACAAAATATCAGCCTTTAATCTCGCTCACTCGACTAATTATCTACATTAACAATAAGAGTCCAAACTGTTCCGTGAAAGCCGCCTTAATATCCAGTCAGAGCATTTTGGTTATCGCTGATCTCTCTGATAATAGATACTGCTGTATATGATGTGTCACTGGAAATAATTAATCCTTTGACCTCCAAATTGAGGACTCGAAGGCAGGATAACGCGGGCTGCTATAGTACCATTAAGCAATGTTTTATAAATGTGATGGATTATTTTATAAGCTTTAATGTGAGTAATGAGGAAATGTGAATGCTCTTATACGCTAAACACAATCTTCCTTTTTTTCACAAATGGCACTGCGGTTATTTCTGAAATCGAAAAAACACACTGTGGCAGTGTGACTCAATGATGTGTCACTAATTTGCTACGGCTGACTGGACATGCATAGCCAAATGTCTCTCATTAGTCATTACTGATTATTAGCAGTTGCCATTAGGGGGTTTTATACAGCTTTTGCTTCATTAAGTATCTGAGACGTACATTTTTCATTTCTCTGTTATCAGTATTGGACCTCTGAGTACTGAGTACAAACCAGGGCTATAGATATAACTCACCGGTATGATATAAAATAGCAACTCTTATTTTCTGACTAGGCTTGCATTGTATTATTATTGTGTTTTAGGAAATCTTGTGCTGTCTTGTTCTGTTCTTGGATTAGCGGTTAACACTTTCGCTTCTGGCCTCCAGGGTTGAGGGTTTGAAATTCACCTCCGGTCTGTGGACGGTCCCTGTGCTTGATGGTCTCCTCTGGAGACTCTGGTTTCCTCTGACAGTCCAAAGACATGTTGTGTAGGCTGGCCGACGTTCCCAAGTTGCCCATAGTGTGCGAGTGTGTGTGCTTGTGCCATATGATGGGCGAACACCTATCACCAGTGCAGGTTGTGCCCCAAGTTCCCTGGGATTTGGCTCCAGCCACTCTGCAGCCCTACACAGAATAAGCAGTATGGATAATGGAAGGATGTTCATGGTAAATTACCTTCTTTTGAGGAATAAATGACTTCATAAGTCATGCTGCATAAATACTCAAATTCATACCAGATTGGTTTTGCCATGGGCAGGTGAATGTGATTATTATTAGTGTATCTTTGGGATTTTAGTTCCATGTCTGGAAATACTACATCGTTTTTACGTGCTATAAAGTAAAAAAAAAAAAAACTCTCCGTGGATATATATGTTTGTCCAAGGTCACTTACTCAGTCATCATCTATACCGCTTTATCCTGTATATCCATTATATCCCCATGAGGTGCAAAGCGGCAGTGCTAAGCACTAAGCCATTGTGGCCAAGTTGACATGCATAGAAGAGTCTGCAGTGATTTGTATTGGATTTGTTGTGAACGTTTTGTGACAACCTTGTGGACATCATGAAGACACTGCATAATAGGGCTTCTTTTTTTCAAAGCAATATGTGGCCATATACTGTACAGTAGTAACTAGCTAAATCATTAGCCCTAGTAATTAGCTAGCTTTACACTCCGTTACCATGTTCACTGAAGTGATATGGCATATGCATATGCAAAATTTTTATCAGACTATTCCAAGGTACAATCTGCTGTTTTTCATCAGATCGGATTTGCATCTCACGACAGTTCATATTCCTAATTACTAGTGACTTTTATCTGACTTTAATGTTGACGTGTCTGTCCTCTGAAACAGCGCTAATGGCCACTTTCGATATGTCTTTGCTTGCACCATTTGAGTTAAAATACCTCACAAGTTTGTGCAAGCATTTATTCATGTGTTTTCTTCTGGCTCTCCCTTATAGTTATGCTGTCATGGTTAGTCGTGCCGGAGTCCCTGCTTGCACTCTGCACTAAATATACATTCAGCTTATATATTATGTGATTGTTTCCATACTTAACTGTTACTCTATCTCTCCTCTTCCGCTCTCTTTCTCTCTCGTTCTCTCTCCCCCTCTCCCTGTATCTCTGTCGGGCCACACATGTCGTTCCTGAGATGCCAGTGATCCGGACCCCCTCTGCCCTCTGGACCTGTCTGACTCATCCTGGTGCCCCGCTTCTGGTTAGAGATCTCGTCGCATGGATGCCCGTGTGGTCTCTTTGGGATGTGTGTGATGACTGGGGACGGTTTCACTCTACCATGAAGACGGTTCTGGCCTCGGCTGATGTTGACAGCTGTTTCTCTGAGGACTTGACTTGGCTACAGTCGCTCGATAGTTCGATAGCTCGAATTCCAGGACTGGAATTTCCTACAAGTCTACCTGAGCCTTCAATAACTAACTGGACTCCATGTTAACATCACCTGTTATACTGAACTGCCTGCCATCTAGCACACAGTATGAATGCAGCTCAATTCCTGCTTTCTGTTTCACCCAAATGAGGATGGGTTCCCTGTTGAGTCCAGGTCCTCTCAAGGTTTCTTCCTATTGCCATCTCAGGGAGTTTTGCCTTGCCACCGTCACCCTCGGCTTGCTCATCAGGGAATATCTGACCATTTTTTTATTCATACACATTCACATTTCATACAAACGTAAATAATTCTTTTGATTGTGTAAAGCTGCTTTGTGACAATGACAATTGTTAAAAGCGCCCTATACAAATAAAGAAAAATCAGGTCTGTGTCACATTATGGTAAAATAAATGGAATTAGGTCCCTTCAGGGTGAGTATGTGAATGTTGCCTAAGTTTTTATTGCACTCTAATTCTGAGGGTATTTCCGTATGGAAAACACAGGAATGACTATGCAATGGTTATATACAGTAGTAATGTTACACAGTAATTATTAATGGTTGTCTGTCTGCATTATTGCAACATTTATACACACATACTCTTCTGCTACATTTGCGATGTATCTCAATTATTTCGTGTGGCAAGTCATGTATCGCTGACTCCAAAATTTGTGTTAATTATTTTATTTATATACGTTTGACTTTGAGGTGGTAAAATGGTGCCGTTCCTCTATAATCCTACAGCTGGGGGGGCGTTTTCACCCATTGGCAGGCAACATAGGACCATGTGTGATCTGTTTGTTTAGAATTGTAACAAAATGAAGAAAAAATTTTGGGTCTGGATATTTATTAAATCATGCCACTTGTAGAATTGCAATGCAAGCAAAATGAATCGGCAATGTAGGTATGGTGATAACATCTTATCGGGTGGTTCCTGGTGATTCGGATCCCTATTGCGTACTGTTGATTGATGAGCTGTACTGAATTCGATCACTATCCTGTGCTATAAGCCAATGATGGAGTGTTTTCAACCGCACTGTTTAAAAAAAACTGGAAAATGTCCCGACGCGCCTAACTGATTTTGTCACAACAAACAAACAAGACGGTTATTAATCATCATCCACATCCACAACATAGCTACATCATGACAGTCCAGCTTTCATTCCCTAAAAGAAATATACATGATCCGCAGTACAGATGGTGCATGAGACAGCTTTTCCACATTCATATTTATTTCTGAAATTAAGAATACAGCTGGTGTGTCTCTTATTCAAATCCCAGTACACCAGACAGGTGGTCCGCACGCTGCGTCGCCATGGTAACCCTGCTTCCTTAACTGTACATTCATGAAATTGAAAACTCACTTATAAGGCATGTCAATATTTCAGCAGTACTTCAGCCAACATTGAAGATGGAGGAGAGTGAGGAGGAAAAAGGCGAGAGGGAGAAAGGAGTAAGAGACGACCGCACAACGATAGGCAATAAATATCTACTTTGTAAACACAGGAGCAAATTTACAATAATGAAGAGTGCATACTCGGATGCTGGTGAAAAAAAAAGGAATGCAGTTAAATAGCTCAATAAATATGTATAAACGCATGTGCTGCCTTTGCCGTCATGGCCACGGAGACCGTTATGTCAGATAATATTTACAACATCTGCTCTTGTGGTTAAAGCTGAGAGTATCAAAATACAATCACTTATGATGTAGAGTATAACTGGTGGATGCAGGGGTCTCCCTGTCGAAAACCATGAAGAGGAAATAAAACAGCATTGGCACTCTTTGGGCCTTGTTACTTTTTTTTTATCACCGGTGCGTTAAACAGAATCTAAGTCAGGATCAAAGGGATCGACGACCTCTGGGTTCATGACTCGGCCCATGAAGAGGACGGACCCTACATGAAAAGACAAAGATTTCACATTGTAAGTGTGGTTGTTTCAAAAATGAGATGAACTATCAATCAAAATACGCACTGCTTTTTAAGTTCTGCTACAAAGAAGTCTATAGCCTCCGGGTTACCTCTGTGCAAAGATTTCTAACTCTTTAAATAGTTCTTCATCAAGTTTACATTACATTAGACATACCTTTATTGCGAACTAAATATTTAATAGAAATAAAACGGCCATCATTTTTGCAGCTGTAGTATACCTGTCTTCCTGTTCCGGATGATGAAAAAGAAGGGATGATCAGCCATAACCTGAGGGTATAACACCATGGTCCTTGTCAGGGCGATCATTCCTGCGGTAGAAAGTACAGTACATCTTATTGACTCATTCGAACTAGTGCATTTGTCTCATAGCTTGGTATTGCATAATGACCAAACAGATCTGGGTGTGTTCGCACTGATCAAGTACGCAGTCAGTCTTAGCAAAGAAAGCATGAACTGTACCACTCTGTCCCAATAGAGAAGGTGGGGCCTGTGCGCCACTGTCTGATGTCTAGACGGTCCCAATACAGGAAGAGTACCGAGTTCTTGTTAAGTTCTAGTTAAAGAAGCCCATCTCTTGTTTCTTTTAAGCTTTAGTAAAGCAAATCATTAGTAAGAAATACCAAACTCTTGTTCCTGAATACAGGAAAACTGAGTGAACACCAGGGGGCGCTCTTACAATAAACAAATCTTTCAAAGCCTTCACTTCAGTCTCATGATGATGATGATGATGAGGGTAGGAATAAAAATGTACGTAGGAAAAAAAAAAAGTCATGGACTGCGGGAGGACAGAAAGAGAGAGTCAGAGGGTGCGAATTGAAACCATACAGCGTGTTCATCCCGACAGCAAAACGATGTGCCTGGATTTTAGCACAAATGATATACACCTATCACCACAAAGATGTCACAACAATCAATCGGGTAATTGTCTGCACTATTGATGCGCTATGAGTTCAACCCCGGAACACTAACGTGATGTGTTTCGGCTGGCATTATGACAGAGAGAAGAAAAGGGAGGCAGAGAAAGAAGAGGCAAGAAGGACAAAGGAAGACAAATGAAGTGAGAGTGTCTGTTCGCCACCGGTGTGTGTAATTACATTAAAGAATATAATAATGAGAAAAGAGACAGAGGGAGAAATGAATGAGGGCACCTGATCCAGCAGCTCCCTCTGCTCCCTCCTCTGTCACCTCCAGATAAGACTTCTGTACGGCTTTCCCGATGAACAGATCCTTCCGTTCTGCAGATAAGAACGGGAGGGAGTGGTGTGAAAGGAAGGAAGACAGAAGGTGGGACAGAATGTAAGAGGTAGTGAGGCATGGAGAGATGTGATGAAATGAGGAAGGCAATTAAAGAATGGCAGGAGGCAGGAGAGAGCACGGAGTTAAAGAAATGAAAGGGGAATGGGTTAGAGGGAAAGGGGAAAATAAAAAGGATGAAAAGAACAGATGAGAGAATAGACGGGCATGGAGAAGGATGCGAGGATGACATTTCAGACAGAGGGAACATGTAGAAGGAGGGAGAGAAATAGATGAACAAATGAAATGCATGAACAGGAAAATAATAATAATAATAATAATAATATGTTCTCACTCACACACACATGCACGCACACACACATACACACATGCACGTACAGTATGTACGAGCACCCAGACACACCTTCTGTCTCAGCGGTCATTCCTGACAGGTCTGCTTCTTTGGTGAAGATGTTCTTGATGCCGAGCTGCTGTAATGCGTCTCTCAGATCGATCCTCTGCTCCACTTTAAACCTGCATCATCATCGAAATCAAATCCGCGGAATACAGTTTAGTGTTAAGAATGAGGTTGCACTTCATCATTCTCCTTAACACAAAATCTACATACTGTACAGTATGTGACATGACGGTAATGTGTTGTAGAAATCAGACAGATTTAGAATCAATTGTTTCATGCGATTTTTAAATTTTTTTTAATTGTGGCATCAGCGGCTACACAAGGAATTCAAATGGGGATGCTGGAAAAGATCTAACGTCCTTTCGAAATCATGAATTTAGTAACCAATTCGAAACAATTCATCTGGTGTGCGTTGTAGGGCTTTGGGTAGCAGTGGGATATGGGACGTATTTACAGTACATTTACGGCATTTGGCAGACACCCTTACGTGCATTTATATATCTCATTATACATCTGGGCAGTTGAGGGTGAAGGGCCTCGCTCAAGTGCCAACTTGGTGGTGGTGTTTGTTTTAACCGGGAACCTTCAGATCAGTAGTCCAATGCCTTAACCACTGAGCTCTTCATCTTTTGGAGTTCCTCCCTTCATAACCATACGCAAATCTATACTAATGTATTATTATCAAATGATTGAAGAAACAAACAAACAAACAAAAAAAACTAGCAAACTGGGTGGATCAAAACCCCTATGGACTTCCCAAAACATACTGCATTGGTCCAGTAACCAGCCAAACTAGGGTAAAAATACAGTAGCAGATGACTGAAGTTAACCCCCCAATTATAATGATCTAGTTAAAAAAGTGACTTAAAATTGAATGACTATTCGAAATCCTGGTGAGCGCACTATACTATTCCGTATAGTCCCGTCTTTACGCTTCCTAGCAAACTGAAGTCTTTTTTCCTGATTAGGCTCACCCATCTGTTTAGTTCCAATCCTGTCGACACATTGCGCTTGCGGAAATGCTCTTACTTTTAGTATAAAATCCAGCTGATGATTTCTTTTATGATACAACTACAACCAAGTGAGCTTTGATCAATGTCATTCATGATTTTTCTTTGTGAAGCTGAGGTTTCCGAACTATCCTCACTCACTCACTCATCATCTATACCGCTTAATCCTGTATTCAGGGTCACGGGGGGCCTGGAGCCTATCCCAGGAGACTTAGGGCACACTGTACAGGGTGCCAATCCATCGCAGGACACACATACATTCACTCATTCACACACTACCGGCCATTTGGAAACGCCAATTAGCCTAACCTACAT
This sequence comes from Clarias magur, assembly GCA_013621035.1. NCBI lineage: Eukaryota > Metazoa > Chordata > Actinopteri > Siluriformes > Clariidae > Clarias > Clarias magur. The sequence continues at coordinate 3,658,370 of QNUK01000018.1, forward strand.
GTCTTTGGAGTGTGGGAGGAAACCGGAGTATCCGGCGGAAACCCACCAAGCACGGGGAGAACATGCAAACTCCATGCACACAGAGACGGGAATCGAGCCTGGCCGGGGATCGAACCCGGACCCTGGCGGTGCAAGGCGACAGTGCTAACCACTACACCACCGTGTATTTCCTTCCAGGTAATAAAAATGTCTTGGACCATTCATAACCCAGTTCCAATAATTCTACTGTTTTCTTTCTTTGGTGCAGCCCAATCATTAAGTCTGCTGAAATTGCAACTTTTTTTTGGCCAAGAACCAGTTCATTCCTTTCCCCATCATTTGCCAGTATTTAGTTTTTTTTTTTAAAAGGTATTTAGGAATTTTATGTTTTTCCCAGCATAAAAAAAGAAGAAAAAGAGAGTAACGCCTGAGCGGTTTTAAATCTCTCCTCCGAAATGCAAGTGCACCATTTTAGAGAATACAGTATGTGGCTCTTGAAGCTAGCTGAGAAATTAACTGAGCATTAGTCAACCATCAATTCTTCCAGCAGTTTCTGGTGCTAAAAAACAAGTATGGGGATGCCAAAAGCGCTGACAGTGACGCCCATGCCGCAAGTGTAATCCTTCTTGTTAGTAATTTGGATGCCAGAAATATGTTTCCAACAGAAAACCAGCTATTACAGAAAAAAAAAAAAAAAAAAACATATTTCAGATATTTGACCTTGCTGTGCATTCGACCCTGTTTGGATCAGTATTCAAAATCTAATCAGTTCGTCTGCAGGTTGCAGATATAATCTGAAAACCTTTCCTTTTCCTCAGATGCTGCAATAATGAGAATCTTGGATGAACGACTCGAAACACCATTTATTGCTGTAGGCATAAAAAGACAGGCCACGAGATCACAAGGAGAATTTATAAGGAGTATTATACTGTGTTCTTCTTCCAGCATTAAGTTTACAACCTATCATAACCATATAAACTATCTTAATACTTAAAGTTACACGGATAATGCTTTGAATTTTCCCCAGACAATAACATCACACCCGGGTAAAGGTGCCGCAGTAAAACGACGTTTCACCTGATATCCCACCCCCACCATTTTAAACATCCTTAGTTAATACCAGTCATAGAAAGTACATTACAGGTTAATAGTGAGCTGCCCTATTAAGCTAATTCTGTGTTAAGTGGTATCAAGGCAATCACAATGCAACAGCCTTAAAAAAAAAAAAAAAAAAACCCGCACCTAGCATTTTCTATTTTATTTTATTGTGGTTACAGTGGGCCTGTCTTGTTGTTATGGTGACAGTGTGCTGTGGCGTGAGTCAGTTTTTGTTTTTCTTCATATCAGCAATAAATATGCTTCAGGCAGTGCTTTTTTCATCAAAAATGGTACCGTCTCTATTAGTATTTCTTCTCATGCAGTGTGGGAGATTATTGCCTGTCAGACGTTGACATCCTATCATGTGCCAATCATTGGGAATTGTTCCCAATATGCAGTCATGCTTTTGCAAAAACCTGAAGACCAATAACTTGTTTTGCTCATCCTGTAGCCTTTATTTTGAATCTTCAATTATATTTATATTGTGTTTTAATCTCCCCATCATTAACCAACAAATATTCCCATTCCGTTAGCAAGGTACCTCACCTGGGCAGGTAAATTTCCACTTTCTGCTTCTTCACATTACTGGCCCAGTCCTCAATCAGCGAGGCCTTGATGATTGGCTCCAACGAGGCCAGTGGAACCTCCTGTCTTGGCAAAGCGATCATCATGCTCATGTCTTCACCTTCATATGGCATCTCCAGCACCTGATACACTCCTCCTGCCTCTGAGCTTCCATCGCTGAACTCACCTACACAAAAAGAGAGGAGGGATTGTAAAAAAAAATATTTTTGACTATTTTTAACTTTTAACATAACACTGATATGTAAGAAAAACATAGGGAAAAAAAAAAAAACAGAATTACTGAAATGGAAAAGGATCACGCCCCTCCAATGACTTGTAAACTCAATCCGGTGAAGCTAACCACCTTCTCAAAGGCACATAAAGCCCTTTGACATTCAACTGAGATCAGCTGTGGTCACTTTGATTAGCTTAGGACGGAAAGCTGGGGTATTTCGCTCCCAGGTAGAGCAACTGAAGCAAATAATCAACTATGGGTGGTTATGCACTGTCAAAAGGTCTCTGGGATAAAGTTGTGTGAGTCAGGAGATTAATACAAAAGAATTTCAAAGTCTATTATTAAGAAACGGAAGGTCTTTGGTAAAACAGAGACCCTCCCTGGATCAGGACGTTGCTTCAAACTAAATGAAAGAGCCAGGAGGAAACTGGTCAGAGAGGCTACCAAGAGGCCTACAGCAACTCTGAAGCAGTATATGACAAAAGAGTGCACAAGACAAAAAAAATAACCTTGAAGATTCTGAAGCCACATGGAAAAAGGTGTGATGGTCAGACGAGACCAAAATGTTAATTATTTCCAGAACACCAAAACGATATGTCTGGTGGAAATCCAATTCAGCTCACCATCCAAATAAAACCATTCCTACAGTAATGCATGGATGTGGTAACATCCTGTTATGAGGTGTTTCTCTGCATCAGTCACTGGAGCACTTGTCCGGATAGACGGAAAATGTATGGGGCTAAAAATACCATCTAATTCTGGAGGAAAATCTGCTGCCGTCTGCCAGAACGTCGTCCATGAGAAGACGGTTCATCTTTCAGCATGACAATGACCCAAAGCTCACAGCAAAACTGACCACACAGTGAATGAAGGAGGAAAAGATGAATATCCTTACATGGACTTTTCAGAGCCCGGACTTAAAGCCCATTGAAAATCTGTGGAATGACTTGAAGACTGCAGTCCATCATCAAATTGAATTCAACCTGAGTTCTGCGAAGAAGAATAAGCAAATACTGCAAAGTCTATATGTGTGAAGCTATAGGATGAGGTGATCCTTTTCCGTATTAGTGATTCAGTTTTTTTCTTTGTGACATGTTGGTGTTATATCTTTCATTACGATGGTAAAAGTTGCACTGAGCAAATATAGCTGCATAAAACAAAAACTTCATTTCTTCATTTCAGGCTGCAAAATGTGATTATTTTAAATGGGGTGGGCGTGGGGGTGGGGGGGGGTATACAGAGTTCCTCTTCTGTATCTCCTTTTATTATAGCTGCTTTAATTGAAAATTATTTGCACACACTGGAAGAGTAAATAATGCATTCTTGTGTAATTATTAGTTTAATAATAATGTTAAAAAAATATGTTGTTTATGTTTGTGATAGCCAAAACAAACAAACAAACAAAAAAAAAACAGTAAGGCTTAATACAGATCTAAACAACTATTTATGTTTGTTGGCTTCGATATATATTTTCTTAAATGGTAACATGAACAATGATTATTAACTTGGATAAATTTTTTTATTAGATGTACTTTAGAGACATGCCTTTTTTTTTATCACTGTGCACACTTCCTTTATTAAAGCATTACTTATTCTCTAGTAATAAGTTACACAGGGAATTGTATAGCAGACGCTTTACATAAATGAATTTTAATGAGATGATTAACTGCTGAAATGTAAAGTGTTTCCATGAGGAAGCCTTTATTTAGCATTCTTGGAAGGAATCTGCTGTGCCAGCACTTTGTAACCATCAGAGCTGTATAACCTGAGGGTGCTTCATGAATTTTTATAAAGTCTTCAAGACAGAAGGCGTTGCAGTTTTCCAGTAAACTTCTTTTTTTTTTTTTGTCAAATCAACTTAAAAATAAAACAGAATCTTGCAAGTAATTAACTGGCTTTAGTACGTGCTAACAGGAAGTAACTTTCTTTTTTTTCTCCGAACATTCAGCAAAGTATGATATTCCTAATTCAACGTATAGAATAGATAAGAATAAATAGATTATGTTCTGCTATAATCCTTTCGTCGTGGTTGATTCTTTTCCTACAACAGCACAGCACACCAAGTGTCATTTGAGGAAATCCCAGTCCAAACAGATGTTACTGGTTTACAACTTACAACATGACAAATGACCGTGTAGTGCATTCCGACCTGCTTGTATTCCTCACCGTAGTAAAAGTCACCCTGTTGGTACATCATCAGCGTTTGCACCTCACTGCCGTCGTCTTTACTAAAGGAAAATGTTCTAGTGTTTTCGGGGCGAAACTGATTCTTCCAGCTGCCTCGGAAGTACAGGGCGTTAATCAGTGTTATTCTTGTCAAGCTGCCGAAATCCTCTGCTGAAACCAGGTCATTAATCTTACCTGCACAGGACAAAACAACAACAACAACTCTTTGTTGAGTATTGCCTTCTGTTTTAATCAGAAATCCTCTCTAAACATAAGAGGATATGGCTCTAACATATGGCTCGTTTACTCTCAATGATCTGAAGTGAAATAAACTCAGCGGCTCTATACTTACTCGCAGTGTGGTTCTGGACCCAGGCATTGATGTGCTGAGCTACAGAAGCGGACTCGTTAAAGTCCACCGTTTCAGCTTCAGCATGGAAATAATGCTTAATGAGCTTCAGGAACTCAGGACTGAAGTGAACGCCGGTCTGGAGGAAGAGCGAGTTCGCCAGACGCACCACATACTGGGTCTCGTCTCCGATCAGAGCCTGGGTTAGGTTCTTGAGGACTGCAAACTCCTCATCTGTGAGAGTGCACGCACACACACACACACACACACACACACACACACACACACACACACACACCACTCTACTGTATCAGTATCACATCTTTGATTCTGAACGGTTTTGTGTAGTTACCCATGAAATTGGTTTTCAGTAATTATGTTACTAAATAAATAAATAAATGATGCTCAGCATTGAGGCCCCTTCTTTACCTTCTCTGTAGTTTGTATAACCCACAGCCTGTCTGATCTGCTGCAGTGACGACCCTCGAGCACCGAGCTCCACCATGCCAAGGGCCAGTGCCACGCTCAGCGGAGAGAAGATGATATTGTCATCGGTCCCTGCCATCTGGAGCTGATGGTACAGTCGGACCCAGAACTCAGCACTTGCATCCTCTGGAACTTCAGTCGCCCGGCAACAGCCAACCCGTAGCAACAGCAGGGGCACAAAGAGTCCGAGAGCCAACATGGCGGACGACAAAGGACTAGAGCTGGAGAGAGAAATGAAAAATAAGACTGAAGGAGGAGAGGTACAAACAAACAAAAGGGAGACAAGAAGGGGAAAAAAGTGAGAGTTAAGGTTAAGACAGCTAGAGGCGGGGGAAAAAGACAGGGAAAGAGCTATGGATGGTGAAGGGAGAAGGCATGGGAGCGGGATAGAGAAAAGTATAAACAGGAAAAAAATGTCATAATGGTTTTTGGAGAAAAAAAACAAAAAAGCATAAAAGGCCAGCGATTTGGCTAGGCCTTGGAGAGCACTTCACGTCATCCTGCTGTTCCATCTCTTGAATTAACACTATGGAAACATTAATCAGGAAAGAGTGTTTATACCATATGGTCAAACCAGATTCTTTAAAATTGCTGTAAATTTGTTGGCAGTTATATAACCACACAAGGACCTAAGGATTCTCATGAGTAGATAGCTCGTTTACATTTACTCCGTTACATTTACTTGAGTTACTTTTTGAAACAAAAAAGTACTATTATGAGTAGAAGAAAAAAATATGACGCATATGATACAAAGCATGTTTCGCTTGCAAAAGAACAGCTTCATACTGCGGTGCCTTCTCTATCTGCCAAAACAGACACGCATTTCAGCATGTATAACGATTCTTTTACATTATAATCATTATATATTGATATATACAATATATATATATACAGTACTGTGCAAAGACCTTATTATCTGTAGTACAAATTTTATTATGTCTGCATTATTATGTACAAGACCATTCCCTACAAAGATACACTACACTTAATAAACAACAAATAAAAAACGTTACAGAAGACTATTTGCATGCCTGTAAAGAAAGCGACATATTACATGCCAGACCAGTTTTCAGATGGGAAAAAAATTAATAAATAATGTAGCCTCCTGGGTTTTGCATGAAAATGGTAAGGAGCGAGCGTGTCAAAGTTACCAAGAGAACTCGTATTCTCCAGCATGCTCAGTAAAACCTAACAGCTGTTTTATTTACAGTACAGTGCAAAAGTCTTGGGAACATCCAAACGGAAGACATACTGTACGCAGTGATGCTTTTGAAAACATTTCAATGTTCAAAGAAACTTCTATAAAAGCACTAAGTAATAACATAAACAATAAACGGGCAATATTTGGTGTGGAAACTCTTTGCTTGAACATAAGCGGTATTCTCTCTCTCTCTCTCTCTCTCTCTATATATATATATATATATCAGACATTACGATTGAAACAGTTACTCAGTACTTGAGTAGTCTTTTCACTGAATACTTTTTTACTCTTACTTGAGTACATATTTTGGCTACTCTACCCACCTCTGCACCTGACAACCACACCCATGCGTGCTTATTGAACATCCCATTCCAGATGTTATTATATTACAACCTCCACTCTTCTAAGAATGCTTTTCACTCGATTTAGGAACACAGCAGAGTACCTGTTCCCTGTCTGGGATAAGTACTGACCAAGTACAGGCCAAGTGTCCAGAGCCTTCCCCCTAAAAAAAAAAAAAAGAAGAAAGAAAGTAGATTCTGACAGCTCAGAGAAGAGAAACAGTGCTGAAAAGTACTGAAGATACTGAGGTTACTTTTTCATCCACTATAAAAAAAAGGAGACTTTTCTTTGGATGTGTATAATTACGGTCTCGCCCGTCAGTTTCGTATACTATAGGCTTACGATATTGTGTGCAATACCCCACTGTCCATACACACCCTTTCAACTTGCCTTAAATTCACTCCTCTTCCAAATGCATCATTTCAGTGTCTATGTAAATGAGTCACTGCAGGACCACGCCGCGGAAGAGCACAGCAGAGCGAGAAACAATATGGGGTGAGGGGATAACTTTATGAGGTCACAATAAGGGAAAAATCTAATAGGCTTGTTGAAAGGCCTGGCTGAGACAAAAAATGTAGTTTTTTTTGGTTTGCACACACACTATAATGTGTGAATGTCATAAAAAGTCTAAACAATTTTATTTTGCATAACAGGCAACACTTTAGGTGATGCCTAAATGACCTTTTTGGTGTGTCAAGGGACTTAGTGCTTACATGCACACAAGGTGAGACAGAGAGCCAGACAGGCAGAAAGAGTGAGCATGTATTAGATTAGATGCTTAAGATATTCTAGTGGATTCAGCTATGTTTTCAGGATGCCATGTGTGGAAAAGAGAAAGAAGCCGAGAGAGAGAGAGAGAGGCATGTATATATAGTACAGCATGTCTGTATGAAAGAGCGCACACAGCTGACTCCAGCCTCTGCGCAGTGTGTGTGTCAGGAATGACTGATTATTCACTACATTGCTGCATGCTGTTATCGCCTCCACACACACACACACACACACACACACACACACACACACACACACACACACACACACACACACACACACACACACACACACAAATCCATATCCTAATCTTCTCTCGGGTTTCCTGTTGCTTGGCAACGTTGTTTATAATGCAGAAAGAGAGAGAAACTTTTTTTTTTTGTATAAGCAGAAATGTGCAAGTGTTGGGAGTGTGTGTGTGTGTGTGTGTGTGTGACTTGTCTCTAATCCATGTGCTAATCAGGAGATCAAATCAGAAAAACCGCCAAGCTGTCACTCCCAGGCCCTTGAGTAAGGCCCTTAAACTCTCAAACTCTCTGCTGTATAAATGAGATAAATGTAAATGTAAAACTTTCACGTATATAAGTTACTCTGGATAAGAGCCGTCTGCCAAATCCTATAAATGCAAATGTAATGTAGGACAAAACCTTTGCATGTGGGAATGAGAAAGAAATAAGATTATACATTTCTTTTCGTTTGTCATTTGTTTCGTTTTTTTGTTCACTGTGAAGTGCTTTTACAACCAACAATCATTTCGATATTTATCTTTGAAACAGGGCCGAGGCTTTAATCCGAAGCGACTTATTATCGAGACATAATAAAACTGTTTAATTGAGGGTTACGGGCATTCAAACTCATTACCTACAGATCGCCGTACTAAATGCTATTTCAGCACACCACTGCTGTCATCACTGCATAAGCATCATACTTAGAGCACATTATGTGGTTTACAGCATATTGATTGGGAGCAAGGTGGCTTAGTGGTTAGCACCGTCACCTTGCACCTCAAGGTTCCAGGATCGATCCCTGCCATAGGTCTGTGTGCATGGAGTTTGCATGTTCTCTCTGTTCTTGGTGGGTTTCCTCTGGGTACTACTGAGATATTCCTCCTACAGGTTAAGCTAATTGGCGTTCCCACATTGTGTGTGAATGGAAGTGTGTGAGAGTGTGGCATGTCATGCACTGGCACCCCGACCAGGGTGTACCCCATCTCCTGTGATAGACCCCTATGGGCCTGTATACAGGATAAAGCGGTATAGATTATAGGATGAGTTTATATTGACTTGGAACTGGCAACCATTACATCGATCCATGTAGCGCAAATCAATTTTTTTGGCACAAAAGGGACAAAGCTAAGCTAAAATCTTACACGCTGCACATTCAACAAAAAGAGTTTTATGTACCATGGAGAGCTACGCATCCTAGCAGCTACAGTATAAGATACAACACAACAAATAAGTTACATATACACCCATGTATAATCTTAAACTTTTTAAATACCTTTTAGATGAGATGTTTTTTTCAGGGGCCACGAGATGCCCGGGTTTCGTAAAAAAGTGCCAGGGCCTAACTGGAACTGCTAAGAAAACAGACACTCGCTTGTGAACAGAGGAGAAAAGATGCCTGAAAACAGCAGATCCAGTGACCTTTTTTTCCCTTCAGTAAGGCCGAGCTGTGAATAAAAGCCATCCAGCCACCAGGGAGAAACTGAACAGGCCAAATAAATGGGGAACTCCAGACGACGCTAGAACTCACTTCAACTCAGAGGCTTTAGGCTCAAAGTCAGCTTTTGGTTTCTCAACGTTGTGCTTCAGAAAATCCAGACTCACAGATTTATATTAATAACAAGGCTCACTTTCTATTTACAGTCTGGAACTGAAGTTAAAGTTTGGATTTTTTTTTTCTTTCTTTTTTTTCAAACTGGTCCACGTTAACCTTGAGTGTTTCCAACTACAAATACAATGTTTCGTTCCGTGCAAAAAAAAACAGTGTGTGTCCCACTCAGACAATTCAAGTCTGTATTGTTCAAGGTTATGATCTATTAAAGACAAATTCCTCTTTTGTTTCCCAGGATAGGAGTTCCTTGCTGGACTGTGAAATTGCAATTTTCAAACTAATCCAGGTCATCCCTGAGCACGACCTGAGACGTAAACATCGGCATGATAATGACAAACTGACATGCAACTACTAGAACACATCTGCCCTTTGAAATTCATTTTTGCACAGAATGAAAGCTGCATATTTTCTTCCTTATTTTTCAAAGTTTTTGCGTTTTGGATAAAATAACACACACACACACACACACACACACATACACACACACACACACACACACACACACACACACACACACACACATCTATATCTATATATCTATATCTATATTGTACAGTACACAGTACACTACACACCTTATATTGTACAACAATGCTGAATGCATCCAAAATATTTAAGTATCACTCATCGGCTATACAGCTTTATCTTACAGGGTCACGGGGGGCCTGGAGGAACGTAGGACAAGAGGTGTGGTAGTGCCAGTCCATTGCAGTGCACACGCATACACACACTCACACGCTCATTACAGGCAACTTGGGAACACCTAATCTGCATGTTTTGGAACTGTGCACACACTATGGACACAGATATGCGACAGTGCTGACCACTAAGCCACCAGGAAAAGTATCCATTATTTCAAAATACTTCTGTACCAGCATACTGTGCAACTAACCAGTGTTGCACATTTGTAACAAGCTGTTGCATTCTCAAATCTGATTGGTCAGGGGTTGTTAATTCTTATTACAACCTGACTCAAGAGTACCATCACTCGCTCATCATCTATACCGCTTAATCCTGTATTCAGGGTCACGGGGGGCCTGGAGCCTATCTAAGGAGACTTAGGGCACAAAGTGGGGCACACCTTGGACAGGGTGCCAATCCATCGCAGGGCACACACACATACACACACTCATTCACACACTATGGCCAATTTTGGAATGCCAATTAACCTAACCTACATGTCTTTGGACTGTGGGAGGAAACCCACCAAGCACGGGGAAAACATGCAGACTCCATGCACACAGAGCCGGGAATCGAACCCGAACCCTGGAGGTGCAAGGCGACAGTGGTAACCACTACGTATTCTTATTTAACAAAAGAATATTGTTGATATGGTGATTTATTTATTTTTTTTGGATTCGTTTAACATCTATAGAAAGAGTCTCAAGTGTCAGCACTTTGAACAGTCAGGAAGTTTTTTTCTCACAGGAGAGTCTTTGAGGACAACGGAATTATTATTTTCAGGAGAAGATGATAAGCAGTGCTTTTTCGTCTTATTAACATTACATTAGATAGGGAGAGAGAGCGGGGAACAAAAAAAAAAAGATGAGGTTAAGGAGTGAATATAATTTTTAGCTTCTCCTGTATTGGCACAGGGACACAATATAATTATGGTTTTGTTCTAATAAAAAAAAATAATGACCATGTAATCATATTAGTACGTATACAACAAAAAAAAAATATTCGGTTTTGTTGCTTTTGATTTTTAAAGGACTGTAAGGTTTATATTAGCTACACCTCAGGCTGATTTGCTAGAGAGAATGAAACCACCATCAGAAACCAATAAGATCTCACATCACTTCTCATTCAAGTGAGTTGGATTTGTGTTTGGTCTGACTTCTACTTTAGCTGAGAAAGCAAAAGCAAAAAAAAAAAAAAGAAGCATCTCACTTACCGCTATATGAAGGGTTGCTACAAATGCTATGGCTTACAGTTTCTACTTTTCCCTCCCTGTCAAAAACGCCAAGCTTTGCATTACACCCTTGCGTTTTCCCTCGGGTAGTTTACTGTCACCATTCTCCTAAGAGTCTTCACATTTTTCAAACTGTTATTTTTAACACTAGAGAGTAAAGGCACCCTGTCAAGCTCTAACTGTACACCTACATAACCAACCACCTCCTCCACATCTCCATCTGGAGTGAAGAAACACTGCAAAAAAATAGCACATGCACGGACATGTGCACACACATACTCTCTCAGTCTCTCGGTAGCGAAGTCGTCACCTCATTGTTTTCAATGCCATACCAAGCTGCAGCGGTCAACTATTCAGTTAGGTAAGCCTGCTAGAACGAGGCTATTCAGCCGAAAACATACAGTACTGTGCTCCAATTTGAAATAGCCAGGCTACATTCGTCCACATTACATGCATTTTCACATTCCAACCACAACTGACATAACTTCCTTTACTGACCCGAGCCTGCATAATAAGCAACGGCTAAAATAAGTTTTTAAACATGTATTTACACTTGAAAAGTGAAATCATTGGCTACAAAAAAAAAAATTTGGCTACACTCAGAGACTGCAATAACACTAGTTACAGATGTTGCATCCTGAATAGCTCATTGTGCATGTGTGCACGGTTGCCAATATCCTGCAACAAGGTTTTGTAGCGATGTATGACTGTATTCAGACTCAAAACTGCTGTCAAACAACAATTAATATTTTAGAAAGTGTGCAAGACTATGCAAAGTATCCCAGTATAATGTGGAGTTCATACTGTAGCAGTCACATTAACTGCAAGTATCTCAGGTCCTGGTGCCCAACGTTTGTGTCAATTTTTTTCCCCAAACATGGTACTATTCATACCGAGCGAACATCTCCACCCCGATCTTATTAGACCAAGGGATCCTGTTTCAGAACAATATGCCACAGATACTGTATTCTCTTCTCTGAAGTCATGGTTGATGTCCGTTCTTTTTGGCGTGGCACACTTCTGAATACTACTGGTAGACTATCGAGGTAGTTACACTGCTTGATATCTTGTGCATTTCTTGAGTAAACCGTTACTGCTAATTATGCTTTAATGATTGTGGAAGTAAGATGAGTATTTTCCCCACCTAGTTTCTAAACGTTGGGTCACTTTCTCGGGAAGGAAATAATGACCAAACTTGCTTATTGTTGTATATTGTTATTAGGGGTCATTCAAGACTTTTGATTACGCAGCACAAAAGAATACTGTACATTTATAAGATTTAAAAACTACCTTTAGTTCTCTACATAATCCCCTGCTATACTACTAAAGCACTTACCTCAGCTTCTTATTAGGGCTTGGATACAATCCAGGTAGAAAGTTTTCTCAGCACCCCTTCTGAAACATTGGCCTAAACTCCTTTAACGGCCCAAACATCACTTATAGTGGGGGCACTATTATCGGTGGCAGTGGTGACTCAATCAGTTAAGGCTGTAGGTTACTATGTTCCTGATTGGAAGGCCAGGATTCGAACCCTAGCACCACCAAGTTCCCACTGTTGAGTACTGTATATGTGACCAATAATGGAACCAATATTATCATTAGCCTACAGGACTGTATGAGAGATGTGCCAATAATCCCAGCTGAATTCCTGTAATGTGCAAGTGGTGGTGTGGCCGCTAGAAGGTTGTGTGTATCGTCCTGCAAAAAACAGAACGCATTTGATCAAACCAGGCTGTTCGTTCTGACACCATGGGGTAGAAAATCCACATGAATGGTGTTATGGTCGTATCAAAAAACACTGACCAAAAACCTCACCTGCACATACAATTGCTCCTTCACCTTCACCTGCAAATTCAATTATCATTGAATTTTCCTGGCTTTTCATGTTAAAATGTTCCTTAAACACACTACAATCTTCTGTGCTGGTCAATGGCAGAGAGCTCTCTCAGTACCCAAAGGACACTCAACTTCTGGAAATACAGCTGGGTTCTATGATTGTGTGTGCAGTTCCCCCGGACCGATGTGTGTCTTCCGTAAGTTGCCGACAAGTTATCCATCTCTTTCAAGGATTGGATGCTCCTGCTGGGATCTAGACTGGGCTTCCTGGTTTAGATGTACTGCAGGCTAGACAGTACTGACCAAGTGATCTGTTCTGCAGACCGCAAAACATTTACATTTATGCATTTGCAGAATCCAGAACGACTTACAGGACAAAAGGTTCCCTCTGAAAAAAAAAAGAAAAAACCTCTGCAGCACTACAGTCGTGGCCAAAGGTTTTGAGAATTACATAAATATTGGAAATTGGAAAAGTTGCTGCTTAAATTTTTATAATAGCAATTTACATATACTCCAGAATGTTATGAAGAGTGATCAGATGAATTGCATAGTCCTTCTTTGCCATGAAAATTAACTTAATCCCGAAAAAACTTTCCACTGCTGAGATCATTTCAGTAATCGTCTTGTTAACTCAGGTGAGAATGTTGACGAGCACAAGGCTGGAGATCATTATGTCAGGCCGATTGGGTTAGAATGGCAGACTTGATATGTTAAAAGGAGGGTGATGCTTGAAATCATTGTTCTTTTATTGTTAACCATGGTGACCCGCAAAGAAACGCGTGCAGCCATCATTGGGTTGCATAAAAATGGCTTCACAGGCAAGGATATTATGGCTACTAAGATTTCACCTAAATCAACAATTTATAGGATCATCAAGAACTTCAATGAAAGAGGTTCAATTCTTGTTAAGAAGGCTTCAGGGCGTCCAGGAAAGTCCAGCAAGCGCCAGGATCGTCTCCTAAAGAGGATTCAGCTGCGGGATCGGAGTGCCACCAGTGCAGGGCTGCTCAGGAATGGCAGCAGGCAGGTGTGAGCGCATCTGCACGCACAGTGAGGCAAAGACTTTTGGAAGATGGGCTGGTGTCAAGAAGGGCAGCAAAGAAGCCACTTCTCTCCAAAAAAAACATCAGGGACAGATTGATCTTGTGCAAAAAGTATGGCGAATGGACTGCTGAGGACTGGGGCAAAGTCATATTCTCAGATGAAGCCTCTTTCCGATTGTTTGGGGCATCTGGAAAAAGGCTTGTCCTGAGTAAAGCATCCTGAGACCATCCATGTGTGGGGTTGCTTCTCATCCAAGGAAGAAGCTCACTCACAATTTTGCCCAAAAACACAGACATGAATAAAGAATGGTACCAAAACACCTTCCAACAGCAACTTCTTCCAACAACCCAACAACAGTTTGGTGAAGAACAATGCATTTTCCAGCATGATGGAGCACCGTGCCATAAGGTAAAAGTGATAACTAAGTGGCTCGGGGACCAAAACGTTGAAATTTTGGCTCCATGGCCTGGAAACTCCCCAGATCTTAATCCCATTGAGAACTTGTGGTCAATCCTCAAGAGGCGGGTGGACAAACAAAAACCCACTAATTCTGACAAACTCCCAGAAGTGATTATGGACGAATGGGTTGCTATCAGTCAGGACTTGGCCCAGAAGTTGATTGAGAGCAGCTCAGTCGAATTGTAGAGGTCCTGAAAAAGAAGGGCCAACACTGCAAATACTGACTCTTTGCATAAATGTCCTGTAATTGTCGATAAAAGCCTTTGAAACGTATGAAGTGCTTGTAATTATATTTCAGTACATCACAGAAACAACTGAAACAAAGATCTAAAAGCAGTTTAGCAGCAAACTTTGTGAAAACTAATATTTGTGTCATTCTCAAAACTTTTGGCCACGACTGTACAGTTAATGTATGATGATATTCCCAGTGATGATGCTCTTTATAGTGCCAGTTACAGGTTAGTTAAGGTGATATAGAATTTCCTTAGTTATTAGTGGTGGTAAAGACTCTGTTTCGCCTTCCATAATGATGTCATGGACACGGCACACTTTTTTTTTTAAAGGGTTCCTTTTCACTCTTACAATTGGGGTCCCATTGATTGAGAAGTGAATGCCATCTGTTGTTCCGTCTGAAGCCCACAACCACTTCCTTAAAATCATGGTTGTACTTCAAACACAGCTTCAAGAACAGCTGCAGTTGCTATGTGACATGCTAATATGTGGCATGATCTACAGTATGAACTCCACTCCTGGACCCCTGGACCCCTGATTTCAGGTACGACATGTCTTATATCTGCTGCGTAATTGTTTATTTGTCTAGAAAGGTCTCTTGCCTCATTGCGGAACTTCTGCACTGCCTGGCATTTAGAAAAAACAAACAATCAGTTTAGACTAAGGAGCTTGGGAAGATTAGCCCAAAACAAGGATTCAAATCTGCTATGCAAACATGTGTGCCAGCAAGTCAATGCAGAAGATGTTAGACCCAGACAAAGCATCGATAATATCAATTCAAGGTTCGAGGTTCATGCATGTCTGTACAAGAACTAGCACTGTAGCATGCTCAGTGGTACTATTGTGTTACTAAGTGTTTCAGGTACAGAAATGCTGACATTTTGACATGAGTAAATACCCAATCTAAACCAAAGAGCTCTAAATTAACAGGACTTCCAGCTGAGAATATTTGACTCAGAAGTGTTATTGAGGAAGCACCAACACCTGCTTGCACAAGAGATTCAGACTGTGGCTAAGTGCTGGTTTGAGTACACTGAGGTCTTGTTCATTTATACTGCCAGCCAATCCAATCTGAACCACATCTAGAGCTGGTTGGAAATCAGTTTCAGATCAGATTCCCAAGGATGTAGGTCAGTCTGGATGCTCTACCCAATTTTAATAAGAATTTAAACTGTGGACACAATCTCTCTGAGATGCAGAATGAAGAATGTCCAGGAAGAACTTGCTGTGAAGACCCTGAACGTGACTTTGATTGCTTAGCACCTTGCCCTCTAACCAACTTCTTTGCAAACACTGACCAGCCCCTCGTCCTCGGCGAGTTTCATTTCAAAGGCCTTATCTAAGCAATCTTTCTTGGAGACTCCAAGGATGACTTGCCTAATGGATTCAAACCACAGTGAGGTGGTGAATGATCTCAATATTGCGAATGGGTTGTGTTATAAGAACATGAACTACTCCAGATCTAGCTGCAGGTGCCAATAGATTCTTTTGCAGAGATCAACATTCCAGCATATGTTCTTACTTAAAAACTTAAAAATGTAAAAATCTGTGTTGTTAAATTTATGTTGTGTTGTTAATTTATGTCGTTGCATGTATATAGCACCTTGGTCCTAGAGGAACATTGTTTCGTTTCACTGTGTACTCAACTGTATATGGTTGAAATGACAATAAAAGCCTACTTGACTTGATTACTGAGGGTACTGGCTGTTCTCCAGCTCTGACAAAGCTGATGCCATTTTTGCTGGAGCAGGGCTGCTTTTTTCTCTCAACTTCTCTCAACCCCCATAAAAAAATCCCTTAACAATAATGGATGTTATAAAAGTGTCCTTTATTACATACATAATATCATAGTCATTAAGTGATGACATTGCTGCATAGCTGTGTCTTTGGCCCATTTCTCATTTTCTTTCGGCATTTTTTCTAAAGTGGGCAGCTTGACCTTAGATGTTTTTAATATAACAAGCATCAGGACATTACACCTAAAACACTTCACCTTGTGTGTGTATACTGCCTGGCCAAAAAAGGGTCAGGAGGTCACCATTTCAGAAGGGTTGCATCAGGCAAAGAAAATAAATAAGGGATTTGAAATTACTGGAACTGGGTTAAGAACTCTTTTAAAATGATCAAAACCTGGAAAGATAGTTCTGAACTGTCAACTTTGTGGAAGAAATGTGATAAACACGTGAATCTGAAATGGTAAATCACCAATCAGTTAAAACTATGGCTATGTTTAATAGTCATATCCAAAGTAATAGTATTTCCAATTGCACACAGTATGATGAGAACTCAAGACGATTGCGACTAAACAGCTGTGTGGCCATAAGACATTTATTAGTGAGACTAATCAGAAAAAAAAGCTTCAACTTCCTGAACCAAAAGGTCATGTGATCTAACTTGTTTTGTAATGACCCTATTCCAAAGCAAGAAGGGAAAAGCTTGAAGTGATGTAATCATCATGTATACTGTACTGTGTAGGCCTCTGGAAGCAGTGTCATGATCTACTGTAGGGTTGCTTCAGTTGGTCAAGTCTATCATCAGCATCGCTATGTAACAATACCCTACTGAGACCCGGACTCTACTGTTGTGTACATTGCAATATATACTCCCTGCCTCTCTTTATTCATAACTGAAAGAGTGGTTCTGGGAACATGAGGAATCATTGTGACACATGAATTGGCCAACACATTGTGTACTATAATCAAAGCTTGTGAAAGATGAAATCATACGGTCAGGCTGTTAGTAGGGAGACCAGAGTTGACGACCACTTAGCTAGCTTACTCCCCATCTCGTACAACTGAGAGGCAGACCTTCCTAATCCAGACCTCTGCCGTGCTCACAAACTTCAATGAGGTGAATTGACTGACACGGTGACATGAAAAATGCACCGTGCATATGAACAATTGAAAAATTGTGATATTTTTATGTGTTTTTTTTTTTTTCACACTCCTGTGGCAAGATACAGTATCGTGCCTGCCCGTGTCACTCATACCATACGGAAATATGGTGCTGCTTGTGATTTCACTGAATTACTTCTACTCAGCTTATTTATGAAACTGATAAGCAAGCCTGAAAGTTAAATACTTAAATGCACTCCAACAAGGTGCAAGTTTGATTTTAGAGAAATATTGTGGAAACTGTTAGCGGAATTGGTGCGGAACGTTTCTCGTCAGATTTCATCACAGATTACTTCATAAGTCTGAAGTTTAAACGTGGTAAGTAGTGGCTACCCACTTTGCACCATTAAGAATCGCACCCAAATATAGAGAAATGATTGATATCGAGCAAATGCCTACTATAAAACAGAGGACTTGAGAATTTCACTGGAATTTCACTTTTTTTTCACAAATACTTTCTTCATGCTAAGCTTAGCTTCCTACACATAAGTGTTGTGTTCCACTGGAGAATAAACAGTGCAGAAAAGAGCTATAAATCTTTTAGTACCACGGGTAGCAGTTATAAAATTGTTCTTTCAAGCTTAGCTCTTATCCAGGTAGTTCCTCACTGTCCAACAGCAACAGCTAGCACGCCAACATCTGTTCATCTCTTTCAAGGACGTTATTAAGGTTAAAGAATAAAAATGAATAAATAAATGATTTGGTCTATACAAAATTTGTACAAAATACAGCATGCATGTACCTTATTGTCTGGCATAACTATACTTAATGCTTTTTAATTTAATTTGTTGTTTTATGATTTCATTTTGTATATTGAGTTTATTCACATATTCAAAGTCTTTCTGATTTTTCTACACACGGCTGAATTTGTCATGAATGATTTCTTCAGTGTACTCTTAGTAACAGTTTAAACACATTTTTTCTCCACTCAGGGTTTCTGTTTAAGATTCATTACTTTAATCTTTAAAAAAAAATTTTTTTTTAAATGATTTGTCATTTTTGTATTTTCTTTTTCTACCGTATAACCAGTACATCCTTGATTGCTTTATTAACAGCAACAGCAGCTAAGCATTTATTTTAAATGGTTTTGAGGGAACACATGATGCAAAATTTACTTTTCATTTATTTTTAGACATTTAGATGGTGTGTGTGTGTGTGTATATATATGAGTGTGTACAAACAAAAAGTGTGAAAAAAAAATCCCCTGCTTTTTTTCATGTTGTACTGTCTAGGGTTTACACAAGGAAATTTGATTTCCTCCCTATTGTGAGCTCATATAAGATGATACCCTACCCCAGCTTCTTTCTCATCTCTGCTGTTCTCATCAGTAGTTCATTTATATACTGAAAAGACATTTCTGGAGGAGGAGTGAAACAAAGGGACAGTAAGGACTTTGAGTATTTAAGGGTATTTCAGCCAGCCCATTTGATTAATTTTGAAGGACCTCTAAGATCTGTGTTATCATGTTGAATAAAAAATCTGGTACCTTTAATGGAAATTATTACATTTATATAAAGGATTGTTACAAACCAAATATTTCTTGTAAGACTTATGAATGAAGACGCAATCTATTTTGCTTTTATTAGGAAAAATAATAGAGAGAGAGAGAGAGAGAGAGAGAGAGAGAGAGAGAGAGAGAGAGACGCTCTATACTGAAATAATGCCAAAACTCACAGTCAGCTCAGGATTTATTAGAGAACTCTATTAATTAATGGGCAGCTTCATTCCCTATCCAAAGTCCACAATGTTTGCCAAGTGTGGCCTAACTACCAGTGGATAGAACCTCTAAAATCCCCTCAGCATCCCCCTCTGCCACCCACAGAGGACATCTGTCATAGAGATGACCTTTAAGTACATGGATATGGATTTAATTGGGCTGCTGCCTTGTTTGGCTCGAGGGCACAATTACATCCTAGTCATCTCGCATTATGACACCCATGACCTGGTATTTTTAACCTCATGAATCATCTCCACAATCTTTCATGAGAACTGTTGCATTGCAAATCTGACAAAAAAAAAAAAAAGTAATTAAAAGTAGAATTTTCAGTAGGCACATTTTGAAGACTAGTCAGTTTGTATCAGAACACAGGCAAGATGTGCACAGCTCCAACTTGTAGATTTGCTTGTTGCAATGAAGAATTATTACTTTAGTATGGAAACGTGAATGCAGAGTGCATCTACAGTACCATTTTAACTTACTGTTAGTGACTGATCCTTAAACTCTAGTTATGTGCCTTATAACCAGATAACCTTGCAATTTCCAGCACATGAGTGTGCCACAATGCTGGGGGCACTCACTGGGAACAAACTGCCGATGCATATATCTCGGGCAGATTTCAGACCTACTCCATATCACCATAGAAACTGCTGTCAGGTCCCCTTTTTTTAACCACCCAAGTCATAGGTGCCCTTCGAAAGCATGGTTATTGATTTATTCATCTGGCAGCTCCCCAAGTTAAGCACCGATAAAGTCAAGCTAGGAGACAAGACTGCATGATCATATGCTTTTGGTATTGTATTGTATCTTCCCAAGAAGGAACATTTATTTGAAACATTGCATTAAAATGTTTCAAACATTAAAATTGCATTAATATACATGTGATGCATATGTGACCCCAAACATGCCTGTGAAATCCCAGCTAAAGTCAATTAGTTTTTTGAACTGGGGCAGAAAGATTGTAGTCCACTGTCGCATCTTTAATGAAGAACCCTCAAAATCAGGTGCACAATTTGGAATTTAACAAAAACAGACTCAGAAAATCTGATATTGCTTTTGAATTGTGATTCAACAGAATAAAACAAACAAAAATACGAATTAAACTGGCATGGACAAATTAGTTGATACTCCTAAAAAAGACTGTTAAACTACACTGTGCCCTGTAATTGTGCCTTTAATTTTGCAATCAGTTAGTCAGCATATTTAAATGCTGAAAAGTAGTCACTCTGCTGTTTGCAATCATGGTATGTACCACCACTGAACATGGACCAGAGAAAGCAAAGGACAGAATTGTCTGGAGAGATCAGAAAGAAAATGATTGACAAGCAAGTTAAATGTAAAGGCTATAAGACCATCCCCAAGCAGTTTAATATTCCTGTGGCTACAGCTGCAAATATTATAAAGAGGCCCTGGGTCTGTGAGACTGTAGCCAACCTCCTTGGATGTGGCCACAAGAGGAAAATTGATGTTGAATTGAAGAGAATGATAATAACAATGGTAACCAAAAAGACAAGGACAACTTCCAAAGAGATTCAAGGTGAACTCCAAGATCAAAGCACATCAGTGTCAGATTGCACTTTCCGTCACTGTTTGAGCTTAAAAAAGTGGACTTAATGGAAGACGAACCGGGAGGACTCCACTGCTGAAAGCAGTAGACTGGAATTTGACAAAATGCATACTGATAACCCACTGTGCTTCTTGGAGAATGTCCTCTGGAGAGATGAAACAAAATGGGAGCTTTTTGGCGCGTCACATCAGCTGTACAGTATGTTCACAGACGCAAATTAAGCTTCCAAAGAGAAGGACGTTGTACTTACTATGAAACATGGAGGGGGCTAACAGTCTTGGGGCTGCATTGCGGCATCTGGCACAGGTGTCTTGAATCTCTGCATTGAGCAACGACATATCAAGGCTGTTCAATGAATTCTGGAGCGCAACACTGCTTGGCCTCAGTTGCAGGTTATGGGTCCTCGAACACAGCTAAAAACACCCAAACCAATTTCCTCTAAGCTGACAGTTTGTGTTTTCTTCCAGACATTGCCAGATGAAGTAGCTTAGAAATGGCTGCAAGAGGCATTTATTGCTAAATTGTGTAGATCTGCATGGAGTTCCATGGAATGTCCCATTGTATTGTGTGTTGGTCAATCCACTAAGTGCTGTTCTCCTTTCGTCCAAGTAAAAAAAGAAATCACCCAAAGCACATTATTGACAAAGCGTAAATGTCTGACCACAATTACCACAACTCTCATGTGTTATGCGTCATAATATACTGTATATATTGTTATTAGAGCTGTAAATCATAAATAGACTGTCAATTTTATTACAATTTTGTGCATTATGATTTTCAATTTGATTCCATTCGGTAGCACTAATGTCCATTATCAGATTTGACACGAACAGCTTATTTCTTACAGGTTTTTAAGTATTACTCACTCACCCATTCTCTATACCGGTTATCTTTACATGATTGTGGGAGGACTGGAGTCTATCCCAGAGGACGGAGGGAACGACCCAGGGTACACCCTGGACAGGAAAATCTAATGAACAATGAAATTATGTGTAACTTAGCCTGTGTAAAATGTGACTGACTACAGGAAGTCCCCTACATAGGAATGCATTCCGTAAACGAGAGCTTGTTGGTAAGTCCAACAAACATTGCGTAAGTACTAGAATACTAACACAGTTGGCTATACACAGTATATTGCAGTATAGTGTTTTTTAGAGTTAACGGTTGAAGAGTCCATGTTAAAAGAATGAGCAATGTCTGCCATCTTTAATCCCGGGTTTTAGGGTTTTAATACACTAAAGCTCTCGCTTCAACTTTGCACAAATTACTTCCGAAATGGCAGTCTCTGTGAAAAACAAGAGAATGGAGCAGTAAATCATACAGTGGGTAGCCTGTTGATTTGGTTCAGTTTGATTTTTGGGTATTACAATTTTGGATTTAATTCAATAGTACTAATATTTATTGTGTGATCTGTCAAAAGCAGCTTTATTTCTTACAGGTTTTGAAGAACTAAAACCCACTAAAAATACGTTATAAGCATTGAAACACATTTACACATGCTTTTGTGTATTTTCTAAGTTAATGTTACAAATATTATTTATGTAAAAGGTATTTAAACTGTTTACTAAAAGTGATTTATTTGTATGTAATTACAAAAACAGTTGAACAAATTGTGATGGTTACATTCTTTGTTCATGGCGGTTTTCACTTTATCTGTAAGATGAGCCACAGTAAAAGGGAAGAAACCTATACTATGACTAAAGTCATCATTTTGCAGAAAAAGTTTAGCTGGTTGGATAGCATTGAAAGCTAGTGTCAACGGTGTGGTACAATGGAATCGATACAGCGTGACAAGGCTTCCTTTGTGAGTGGGAGAAGCTCATGGTCGTCAACATCGTCATCTACCTCGCTAATACAAGGCTGTGCTAAAGCAGAGGCAGTGAAAGCACATGTGACATTCGCGGAACAAGAGGCTAAAGCTAAGACAGAAAAAGCTACCAAAGAAGCGGAGTACCAGAAAGAAAAGGCTAAAAAAAGAAGCTGAATATGAACTGGAAAAAGGCAAAAAAGGATGTTGAGCTGAATACACTAGTTATACGCAGAGAGGCAGCAGTTGCAGAGGTTGAGGCGGCTGTGTGGGAATCGTCAAGACGGTTGAACTCAAGGGCTAGGCCTCACAGCTACTGAGGAATTGGACTTGATGACCAAATGGCTCGGCAAAGAATCCAGTAACCACGTCAAACGTATATGGTCAGTGCGTGTAAAATCCAGTGGTGGCGACCGAAAGGGCTTGGCAACATCTCCAGGAGTGCTATGCAGCACCAGGGATAATTGAGAAGGCCTGTTCAACTGTCTTGACGATTTCCCAAAGATCTCCGGAAAAGAACACACAAAGCTATGAGACCTGACGGACTTGTTGATGGAGCTACAGTGTGCTATGGAGGATGATTATCTCCTATGATTAACACCTATCGCGACTCTGCTATGCATCCGGGACCCACACCTCAAATCACGATTTTCCCGATGTCACCATGCAATGGCGGGGAGGGAGAACTAAGCAGTGACAACAAAGCTGTCATCGATTCAAACTGTACTGAAGTCTGTAGTGGGGTACAAGTAATTCGGTCATGCTCTAAGATTTGTCTTGTGAAGGTGTATCCCAAAGGACAACTAGACAAAGCCATCAAAGCCTACGTTGTCCTTGGCGATCAAAGTAACAGGTCATTAGCAAGATCCAGTTTCTTTGAACTGTTCGACATTAAAAGAGCAAACCATACTCCTATTATCTGAGAACGTGCTCTGGCACAACAGAGACGAAAGGCTGAAGACTTTGTGGTTGAGTCACTCAATGGGAAAGTTTCAATCCCACAACCACCACTCCTTGAGTGCGATGACATAATGAACAATTGTTCTGAAATTCCAACTCTTAATGCAGCCCAACATCACCCACACTTCAGCAAGGTAGCACTGTACATCCCAGAGATTGACCCCACTGCAAAAATCCTCTTGCTACTTGGCAGAGACATAATAAGGGTACATAAGGTACGAAAGCAAATCAATGGCCTTTACAACACTCCCTTTGCTCAAGGTCTTGACTTAGGCTGGGTGCTGGTTGAAGAAGCTTAGGGAAAGTACACAAACCAACGTTTAATGCTTTCAAAAACCACTATCCACGACAATGGCCGTTCCTCACTCTTTCAACCCTGCACAAGCCTCTCACAAATCAAATAAGCTCTTTTACCATGCAAATATGCAAAAAGGGATGTTAAGGACCAATAAAGCCATAGAGGAGGCACTGGGTCAAACAGTATTCAATATTGACAATCATGACAATAAACTAGCATCATCACTTGAAGAGGAGATCATCTTGAGGTTAATGGATGAGCAGGTTTACAGAAATTATTCGAATAGCTTGGTAGCCCCACTTGCATTTATACAGCCAAGACAATGCCTGCCCAACAATCGAGAACAGGTAGTTTAAGCGCTTTGCATCACTCCGACGGAGTTAGCAAAGGAAGACAAAAATGCAACAGCACTATGTGGCCTACAGGAGAAAGATCTTCAAGAGCAGTCATGCAGAGGTAGCGCCGCCTTTGTAAGAAAATGAGGAAACATGGTACCTGCCAACCTTTGCGGTGTTTCATCCACAAAAACCAGATCAAATCAGAGTGGTCTTTGATTCAAGTGCCCAAACCTCTGGCATATCTCTCAACAATGTGCTTCTCACAGGCCCCGGCCCCAACAGTTCGCTTCATGGAGTTCTGATGAGGTTCCGGAAGGAAAGATTTGTTATCCTGGCAGATATACAGCAGATGTTTCACTGCTTCTTCATGAGAGAGGACCATAAAAATTTTCAGAGATTTTTGTGATATAAGGACAATGATGTGGCAAAAGCTGTTACAGACTTCAGGATGAAAGTCCATATTTTTGGAAACAGCCCATCTCCAGCTGTAGCTATATATGGGCTTAAAAGAGCTATTAGAGAAGGCGCACAAATGTACGGAGCTGATACTGTCAACTTTGTAGAACGGCACCTTTATGTCGACGACGGTCTTTGTTCTTTACTGACAGAAGCTGAAGCCATCGACTTGTTATGTAGAACACAGATTTCACTAGCAGAGTCGAACCTTCGGCTTCATAAGTTTGTCATAAAAGACATAGACTTTAGTGGAGAAACTGCACCCCTTCAACGCAGTCTAGGCCTTCTACAGCACTCTTTATCTACAGTGGGAGAGAAAGAGTGACACCTTCGCTTACTCTGTGTCTAATGAAGCTAAGCCATTCACTCGCTTTGGAGTCCTTTCAACTTAAACCCCTTGTTGACCCCATGGGGTTTCTGGCCCCAAACACAATCCAAGGAAGGGCCCTTCTCCAGGAGCTAACAGCTGGATCATCAGAGTGGACACACCTCTGCCTGAGAATAAACGCAGTAAGATGGAAGCTTGGCGAGATTCTCTTCAAGGATTAAAACAATATACCTAGGGTCTACACTGCAGCCTTGATAGCGGAGGCAGTACGAACAGAGCTTTACGTGTTCTCTGATGCATCCACTAAAGCCATTGGTGCTATAGCGTAACTTGAAGGTTGAAGAAGATGTAGAAGTTGTCAAATACACATCGGATTTCTCATGGAAAAAACAAAACTCGCATCCCGATCTGAACCAACCATTCCATGACTGGAAGTATGTGCTGCATTTTTAGCTGTAGAAATGGCTGAGCTTATTTGGGACAATCTAGACTTGAGGCTAGACTCCATCAGGTTCTTCACTTGTAGCAAAGTTGTCTTGAGCTATATCTTCAATGAATCCAAATGCTTTTATGTGTACACAGGGTTCCGCGGATTCGTCAGATCACAAGATTAGACCAGTGGTCTAGTACCTACAGAGCACAAACCTGCTGAAAATGCGTCAAGTTCAATTTCAGTCGTGCACCTGACGCAAAACACATGGTTTGGAGGACCAGCCTTCCTGCTCAAGCTTTCACAAACATCAGAATCAGTACAGTCCCAATAGTTGAACTAGTAGAACTAGAACTGGACATGGAAATCCGTCCTCAAGTGAAAAGCTATACTACACAGCTTCCAGCGAAACTCTTTCGCTCTTTACAAGATTCTCTAAGTTTGACTCTCTTGAACGGGCCATAGCTCTCCTGGTACACATCGCAAGGTCTTACAAATCCTCTTGCAATGTGGACAAGTGTAAAGGGTAGTATAAATGTGATTTACCTCAATATGCTTTAAATTATGAAATTAAAGTCATTATACTTTTTTTTTCTTTCAGTTCTCAGGTTCTTCAACTCATTCGAATTTTCTTACCTTTAATCTTGTCTCACTTATTATTAAATTTTTTTTCGGCTTCTTTTACATGACTCTCACTATCACTGTTGTCAGCATTTTCAATGGTCCTTACCCCACTCTGTTTCTCTATTCAATTCATTCTTTTTCTTTCATTCTTTTATCACCACTTCTTCCCATGCCCCTCAATTTTTTCATTTATTTATCCAAACTGCATTTGTCTATTGTGCACTGGCTAATACAAGTCGCTGTTAGTGTTTCTTCCAAGCTTGTATCACAATGAAGTAATTTATTTCCTTCATGCCAAGGGAACAGGGAATGTTATGTTATATAACAATGTTATATTTCTGGTATTGGATGTATTGGATTGGATAACGTCATTGTGGAATCAGAGAGGAAGATGATTTGTGCGGACACAGACGTGAACGTGCCGTTACCAGAAAATCTTGTTTCATGCTTCTGTAAATAAGATTTGTAAAAGATGTTCTGTCCTCTGTTAGTGCGGCCATTTGAAATGACAGGTTTGTGTTTCTTCTGCTTAAGAAACACTGAGATCAGCTCAGACAGAGTGAGAGAGAGGAATAGCGAGTAAGTGACATGTTTGGGAATAGAAGGACTACAGTGTAAACATAATGCCTAAAAGCAGCCTAGTTTTACTGTTCTGTATAATAAAACACATGTAAACAATTGAACAAATGCTGCAGTTATAAGCAGTATTATATAATGTTTTATAGGTTTAGTTAAGTGTTATTTTACTTACTCATTTTCTATACCAGGCAGCACAGTGGCTTAGTGGTTAGCACTGTGGCCTTGCACCTTCATTTGTTTTCATGTTCTCCCCATGCTTGGGGAGTTTCCTCCAGGTACTCCAGTTTCCTCCCACTGTCCAGATTAGGTTCATTGGCATTTCCAAAATGGCCGTAGTGTGCGAATGAGTGTGTGGTGTGCGAGTGTGTGCCCTGTAATGGATTGGCACCCTGTCCAGGGTGTACCCTGCCTTGTGCTCGAAATTTCCTGGGATAGGCTGCAGGCTTCCTGTGACCCAGTACAGTGTAACCTCGGAACCTTTTGACTTGAAAAACAAGCAAGTCTCGGTTTACGAGTGCCGAGGATCATGCATCAGGCATGCGCTCTTGTTTTGACACGAGCGTCACATGATCACAACTGAGCCAATGATTTTTCTCTTTCTTGCGCTGCGAAATTGTGGGAAAACGTCTCTCCTGCTGGGTCTTAGTGCTCGTCTATTACTGGTATAATCAAAATCTCCCTCTCTGTTTCGGCGTGTGCGCGCACGTAATTTGACAACCGACACACACACACACACACACACGCACACGCGCACGCGCACGCACACACGCACGCACACACGCACGCACACACGCACGCACACACGCACGCACACGCACGCACAAACAGGGACACACGCACACACACACTCTCCCGTCTTTACACCCCCCTCCCCGTCTTCACATAAATACACACAGACACTCTCTGCTTTACACAGAAAACTCTGCTCTGTTGCGATTCTTCTCAAATGTAAACTGCTGGTTCATTTGTTTTTTTTTGTTTTTTTTACTTTACAGCAGTGATTCCGTTACTCTGCGCTCACGCAAGTTTCATTAGAGAGATTTATTTTTTTTCCCGTTTAAAACAATGTTTCTGTTGTGTGTGTGTGTGTGTTGTGAAACTTAAAAAGTGAGGTGGGGGGAGAGAGAAGGAGTTTTCCTGTGTAAGACGAGGTGAGGAAAGGGGCTAATTCCACACACACACACAAATACACAGCGCCTGAGCGCACAAATGCAAACACTTATCTGTTAGGATCTATTTTTACTTTTTTTTTAAGGTAAAAAAACGAATACTGTGGAACAAATACTTTGGGCTTTATTTATTTCTTATGGGAAAATTGTATTTGGTTTACAAGTGTTTTGGCGGGGAACTCCGCCTGGCAACAGCCGGTCCTAAGCCCGGATAAAGGAGGAAGGTTGGGCAACACTCCAGCTACAGAAGCATAGACGACAAGAAGCCAAGAAATCTACCTATCCAAGGAAGGGTCTCAACCACCAAGACTTATGATGCACCGCAGTGAAAGCTGCAAGGAGGCTGCAAGGCTGACCCCCCTTCTGACACTCAAGAAAACAACAAGAATAGCCACATGGAACATCAGGACAATGTATGAAGCAGGAAGAACAATCCAAGTAGAGCGAGAGAGGGAAAGATACAAGATTGATGTGTTAGGACTGAGTGAGACAAGGTGGCTGCAGGCAGGACAGCTGAGACTTGCATCAGGAGAGCAGCTACTGTACTCGGGGAATACAGAGAATGGTGCCCCACATATCGAAGGGGTGGCCCTGCTGCTGACATTGGAAGCACAGCGAGCACTCATTGGCTGGGAACCTGTCAACTCCTGCATCATAACATCACAGTTCACCACCAAGAAGAAAATCATCAGACTGAACATCATTCAATGCTACGCCCCCACAAATGATGCAGAGGAAGAGAAAAAGAATGAGCTTTACAAGAAACTCCAGTCAGTCATTGACAAGGGAAGAAGCAAGGACATGACAATACTAATGGGCGATTTTAACTCCAAGATTGGATCAGACAATATAGGATATGAGGACATCATGGGTACCCATGGACTTGGAGAAATGAATGAGAATGGAAAGCGGTTTGCAGACATCTGCGCCTTGAACCGGCTGGTGATAGGGGGGAGCATCTTCCCACACAAACGCATCCACAAGGCTACATGGAGATCCCCTGACCATGTCACAGAGAATCAGATTGACCATATCTGCATCAGTCGGCAATTCAGAAGATCGTGGCAGGATGTGCGAGTGATAAGGGGAGCCGATGTTTCTTCTGACCACTACCTTGTGGCAACATCAGTGAGACTTCGGCTCAAGAAGCACAGCACCTCTAGTAATATGCGGACAAAATACAATGTCGGACTACTTAAATGTAGAGACACACA
Organism: Clarias magur; assembly: GCA_013621035.1. NCBI lineage: Eukaryota > Metazoa > Chordata > Actinopteri > Siluriformes > Clariidae > Clarias > Clarias magur. Next base: position 3,687,260 of record QNUK01000018.1, read on the forward strand.
GGAGGCCTTCAGAATTAGCTTGAACAACAGGTTTCAGCCTTTGCAAGAACTGATGGATGATGCTGAGACAGACATTGAGACACAATGGGAGTCCAGCAAGAAACTCTGGCTAGACACCTGTGAGGAGGTACTTGGAAAAAAGAAAAAACAACACAAAGAGTGGATATCTGCTGACACCAACCAGAAACTAGAACTGAGGAAAGAGAAGAAAGCTACCTTGAACATGAGCCGAACTAGGTCAGAAAAGGTAAAAACACAGGAAGAGTACACAGTGGTGGACAAAGAGGTGGAGAACAGCATCAAGAAAGACAAACGTGACTATGTTGATGATCTGGCCAGGCATGCAGAGGATGCTGCAAGACAGGGAAACTTGAAAGAACTGTACCTTATAACCAGGAGGCTTGCAGGCAGGTTTCAGCAGACAGACAAGCCTGTTAAGGACAAAAACGGCAACCTACTGACAACAACTGAGGAGCAACTTGAGCGATGGGCAGAACATTTCAGTGAGACAGAGCTTCCCATCAACTGTGACAAGCCATCGAAAGGGGAGATAAGAAAGGCCGTCAAAGGACTGAGGAATGGAAAAGCGGCTGGTCTGGATGAGATTCCAGCAGCGGCCATCAAAGCCGACATGGAAAGTACTGTCAATATTCTTCACAGCCTCTTCAGTAAGATCTTGGAGAGAGAAGAGGAGCCATATGGAAAGAAGGAACTATCATCAAGCTACCTAAGAAGGGTGACCTCAGTGTCTGCAGCAACTACCGGGGGATTATGCTCCTTTCAGTACCCGGCAAAGTCATTCTGGAGAGAATGAAGGAGGCAGTTGACCCTAAGCTGCGAGACCAGCAGGCAGGCTTCCACACGAACAGGTCATGCGCTGATCAAATTGCCAGTCTACGCATCATTGTTGAACAGTCACTGGAGTGGAACTCTACATCAACTTCATAGATTATGAGAAGGCATTTGACAGTGTGGATAGAGAGACCTTGTGGAAACTGCTGAGATATTATGGAGTTCCTCAGAAACACACACATAAACACACACAGATTTCTTTTTTTCCCCCGTTTAAAACAATGTTTCTGTTGTGTGTGTGTGTGTTGTGAAACTTAAAAAGTGAGATGGGGGGGGAGGGAGAAGGAGTTTTACTGTGTAAGAGTAGGCGAGGAAAGGGGCTAATTCCACACACACACAAATACACGGCGCCTGGACGCACAAATGGAAACACTTATCTGTTGGGATCTATTTTTACTTTTTTTTAAGGTAAAGTGCAGCTTAATTTGTTTTATTTTGGGGGGAGGGGGGGGCTGTGGAACGAATACTTTGGGCTTTCTTTATTTCTTATGGGAAAATTGTATTTGGTTTACGAGTGTTTTGCGAGCCCACTTCTGGAACTAATTATGCTCGAAATCCAAGGTTCCACTGTATATGATAAGCAGTATAGAAAATTAATGAATGTCTATACCAATTATATCCTGTACAGGGTCACGAAATGCCTAGCGCCCATCCAAGGGAACATAGGGCACACAACAACACAGTCTTGCAGGCAATTTCTAAATGCAAATTAGCCTACCCTGCATGTCTTTGGACTGTCTGAGGAAGCCAGAGTACCGACCACACACACACACACACACACACACACACACACACACACACACACACACAGACTCAAGGCGGGAATCAAACCCCCATGTAACAATGCTGCCTATGTTAATGTTTAAAAAAATACATTAAAACATTAAAATCTAAGGACAGTGTGTGGAACGCCTAAGGCATGCTTAGAGTATGACTTAAAAGTTGGTAATATGAGCATGGGGTTAAAATGTAACAGTAGTGAAAACTGGTACATCAGGCCCAGCTCATAGCTACTTAAATCCCTGATCAGACTGTCGAGCATCTACAGCGATGGAGCATATGATGAGCTGAAAGGGCTGACGTAACATTGGAGCAGCATGAGGAGCAGCAGCGAGTTGACCTTAAACTCCATTTGCAGGTAATGGTAGCATGCAGGCGTCAAGATCCGCACGCAGGCTGTGGAGCCGCAGGTACCCTCTAGTAGGCGGGTCTGTATATGTATATACTGTATATTTTGCTAAAATGTTAATCACTATTTTTATCCACCACTCAAGTAAAAAAACAAACAAAGAAGGTTTAACTCTTGGTGCACATAAATAGAATGTTTACAATAATAAATAAAATCAACTAATAAATGAATAGCGTCTGTACTTTTTGGAAACTAGGCCAACTACAGTACATGTGTTTTTATCAAGTTTATATATATGTATATATATAACGGTATAGTGTATGTGTGTGTGTGTGTGTGTGTGTGTGTGTGTATATATATATATATATATATATATATATATATATATATATATATATATATATATATTATATCCACACACTCACACATACATACATGCATGCACACACCTTACTTTCAGTACATTCATAAAAAAATATGACTTCAAATGAAGTAAAGATCTTAATCATGATCTTAGGTGAAGTGTTGTTTATCGTTTACTGTAACATCTGCACACACACACACACACACACACATACACACACCATCAGGTTACCCATCGTACAGGTCTGTTTCATATCTTAATCACAGCTTCTGTAGGTATTTTAATAATCTGTAGTTAACCTTACCGTGTGTATAAAGATGATGAAGCTGAAATTGATGCAGATTTCTTTCTTTCTATCTCTCTCCCTCTCTGTACACGGAGGCAGGTGGCTCTGCTGTATATATAAAATATAAATACACAGCAGTGGCTCCACCCACTCTAGCCATCTCGACCACGATTGGTCAATCCTATTCCACCACAGAATTTTCAATTTCTCACCAAATTGTATGTCATTTATATTAATTGTATGATGTTATATACTGCTGCTAATGTTCAAAAAGAAAATACGACGATTAAAAAGATATTAGTAGTTATTTATAAAAACCGGAAAACAGTACTTGGAGTTCCGAACTGCCAACCGTCAGTCACACGAGCTTAATGGGAAATGTAGTTCTTCTTTTGACACTCGGTGCATCCTTTCCGTTAGTATCACACTGTGAAAAGACTACAACTCCTTTTTGCCAATCATCTGCTGCTGAAAGCAGAAAACCTCACCTAGATTTTGTGGATTTTGGGCTAAAAAAAAACTTCCGTCTTTTAGCCTGAGCGTTTCGGAGGATTATTCAGAGGACAAACATCCAGGAGCTACAACTTTGACTTCAGCAAATCAACTATTTATTATTTTCAACACAACAGGTATGGGATTAACGTCACTAAACTTAACCGAAACTACTCAGTTCTTATGATACCGTGTGTGAAAGTACAGTTTACTTAGCATTTAAATGACAAGTGTATCTCTACTCAACCTGGTGTATACGACTTAGCCTGTAGAAAGTATGATTTCAAAACATGTTGCACAAAAGAAGGGAGCTGAAATATATTTGGATTTATTTTATTCAATCCTAACTAGCCCGAAACTATTAGCTTAGCCGGCTAGGAGGTGTGACGCCAAATCCTGCACTTCCTGTACATCTTGACTCCCTTAGGTTTATTCGGTCACAATCGCTTCGGATGAACCTGAGGACCCAGAACCGGCTGCAAACATTTTAGTTAGATGTTTAATGTACTTGAAACAGAGACTAAACGGGTTGATTTATTGAACTTAATTTTTTTTTTAAAACTTGGTTGTTTAAACTCTATTATTTCTGTCAGTAGTCGGCGAATTATTTCTGTCTCGCCTAATATAGATTAGTAAATGTAGGAGTGCAACTATTTTACGCAGGCGTTTGAGAATCTACCTAAGGGTCCTCGGGATGCAGGCTGCGCAGTGTGGTACAGGATAAGGCACGACACCGGCTAATAGTTAGCGTTTGTTTGCTAGCGTTTACTTAGCTTTGTTTAGTAAGCTAGTTTAGTTTCACCAACGCAGTACGTTCAGTTATTAAAGTAATAGCTTTTAAAAGCGTTTAAAAACATTGGCTGTTATATTAATATAATAACAATAAAGATAAATAAAAAATAAACCCCAGTGTATAACTAAATTATTAAGGTTAATTTAAGTTGTATTAAGGTTAATCGAAATTTAGACAAGATAATGATTTATATAAATATAAGTCTTTCCTTCCTAATACATTTTTATTAATTTGTAATTATACTTTATTGTAATTATTTATCTTGTTTTGTAGTCACTTATTTTGGTTTTTCATTTATTATTGCAGTTGTTCCTTTTTTGTATATAACTAATTTCATGGAACTTGAATTCTACCTATGTGGAGTAAATGTTCAAGTTCTTAAAAAAATAAAAAATCTAAATAACAATTGTGAAATCAGGAGACAAATGATTTTGACGCTTCTACTGTATAGACCAGCGGTTCACAAACTTAATGTTCAAATGTTCAAAAATACATTCTTGTTTAAGAGGGTCTGGGGAAAAATACATTACATTTAAACCTAGTGGGATGCCACTGTTTGACTCCGATCAGATGCTTAAACCAAAGCAACTCTAACTTTAAAGCAACTTGCATTCAAGTGTCAAAGATTCAAAATGCGTCCAAGTGAGAGCAAAAGTAATAGTGAACCTTAATAGTTCCAACTTTCAACATTATTATATATACAAACGAAATAATTAAAGTGTATTTGTTTTGAAGCATGAATGAACCGATTAAATAAACTGACCTTAACAACATAAAAAGACACTGTAGTAACAAAATAATTTAAAAGTAAAAGTTACATGATGTCCTAAAGGGCCGATCACATGTCGTGTTTAAAAATCATGTAAAACACCAGCTGCATCTCCTTCTTTCCAAGCTCTCTGGAGCTAGCACTTCTGTGACGTCTGCTGTTGCTAAGTGACTGTTCGCACATGACCTGCAGTGCACCTGCACCAATCTGAAAAGTTAGGATGTTTTATCTGACTGCGGCTTGGACGCGCATGAAAGATGCTTGAAACATACACTTCATTACACTGTATTATTGTGTTCCTAATTTGAGCGTGGGCTGAAGCCCTGATATAGACCTTGTGTTTGACCAATAAAATGCTGTTTAAAGGAGTTAATTTTCACTTGGTTTAGGAGCGTTTTTTTCCCCCCGCAAGTTAAATTTAAATTTATTTAAAAAAATGTGATCTTAAAAAAAATTGAACAGCACACTTCTCATCATCTTGGATATCGTTCTTGTTCGAGTTGAGAAATGTGTGAATGTAGCAGTAAGAAGTCGTCCACAGTTGAAAAATGTCCCTCAAAAGTAAAGTCCTCGCCTTCCTTTAGCGTTAGCTAGCTTACCAAATTCTGTCGGCTTTCTTTAAATTCATCGGGGGTGTGGCATACCAGGCAACACCATATCACTTCCGATTCTTGGTTTAGTAGAAAACTTATCGCCATAGGGAATCAAATCAACATGGCTTCCAAATGTGTTTCTGTAGACCATAAAGAAGCTTTTATCAAAGTGAAATTTCTACAGCTCTCCCCTTGCTGGATTTTTTGTTTATTCCTCCTGACAGAACTGATGTGTAACTTAGTCAGGTTTATGGGCCTCCTTGCTTTGACACACAAAGGATGTTTCTACATTAGGCCCCGCGATCGTTTCTGAGAACACTTTTTAATTTTGCTCAGTGAGAACCCAATCGTTCTGGGGTTGGAAACCGTCCCCGAGTCTGCTTAAAGAGATGATACTTAAAGAGTACTGTAGTCATTCCTGGGCATGGTACAAATCTATCATTCCTTGTGTGAAAGCAAATTAAAATATTTTATGGGTTCCAGGTCAGGACATTCTGATGACTATGCTAGTACTATCACTGCTGTTGTTTTTGTGTAGTTTTATTTCAACCTTTGGGGTATGTTTAATAGAGATAGGGAAAAAATTATTTAGATTCATTGACCACTTAACATGCTTAGGAAAAATGTAGCTTTTTGTTCAATTTAATTTTAAGTTAAATATTAACCTCTTGTATTTTAAGCTATTTGGTCTTGTTTAAATGCTGCTTTTGTTTTTTAAGTGAGAAAACTAATGATCTAAGGAATAGGCTACATTTAATTCTGTTCAATTCAGTTTTGAATCTGTAAAATCTTTGATTTATGACAACTTTTCCTTTTGGAAGGTTCAAGATCTTAAAATAAAATAAAATAAAAACATGCGTGATACTTAATCGTAATATAAATCAAATCAGTATCTTGGTATTGTGGTGATGTAGTATCAGGTGACCTTTAGTGATTCCCATCTCTAATATTTATGATTATTGAACAAGCAAGACACTTCTTGCTGGAGGACCCAGTTGTAACTAAGCTTACTATTGTACAAGCTCATAAAATTCACAGTTTGGCAAGTTCACACATTTGTGTCGCAAATCGGATCACTTTCTGACTCAAAATAAAAAGATAATGGATAAAAAAAAAGAAACTAACCTAGGATAATTATTTTATTTTATTTTATTACATGTAGAATTTGAACACTTAAATCAAGTAACTTTTGCCCGTCATGGAACTAAAACATAAATATGTACAATGCTTAAATGTTAAATCTTAACTTTATTTATTTGATAATGTATATAGACTTTTTAATTACTATTTTTATTCACTGTTGTAAAGCGAAACCTAATAATTTGACTACATTTGATCGTCTCAACCTAATCAAATGTGTCTTCAGTGGGTAAAAAACAGTTAGGCTAATTTTAGTAAAACAAAGTATGTTCATATATAATTGAGTTGCAGTGCAAGTTTTAAATAATGTTGACTTGTTTTTATCAGAGTGGACGGGGTTTGAGCTCTTTTTAGACAGGACGAGGTCAGTGAGATCTTGGCAACCCTGGCATGCACAGAGAAAGGGGGAGCGCTCGAGCGAGAGGAAAATTTATATGCATGCAAGAAAGATCAGGAATGAGACCCAAATATAAACAACAGTAAACCTGTATTTTGCACTACGATTTTTAAAATCTGCATGTGTTCCAAACTATAGGGAGCGTACTGTACGGATCAACTCGAGTCCGTTACACCGCTATTACAAGCATCATCACGTACTCAATACAGAAAGTTGTCCTGTTAACACAATATTTTAAAATAAACTGCTTTCTGTTTATGAACATGTTTTCTTTAATGTGATTCTGATTCTGAGCATCATCGATTTATGCAATTGAAGAATAAATATTTTGTTTGGTTGATGCAATAATAAAGTATATAATGATACAATTTCACTTTCTACCTCAGGATACCGTTTTAGGAGGGATTTGTTTATGGTCATGCTATCTGGTCGCACCCAAATGAGGATGGGTTTTCCCAAGGTTCTTCCTTATGTCATCTCAGGGTTATTTTCCTTTCTTGCCATCATCTCCGGCTTGCTCACTAGGGACAATAATTTTAAAATTTTTATCATTTTTGTTTTAAATTACATGGGTAAAGAATGTTAAATCATTAAAATATGCAACAGCTTTTTTTTTTGTTTTTGTTTTTGCAGAGAATAGAACATGCTGTCAATCATGTTTTTTGCGGGAGCATCACACCTTCTTTGTTTTTTTTTTGTTTTTTTAACATTTGATACATTTCTGCCACCTACTGGCCTGGAGTGTAGCACAGAAGCATGGCATGAAAGTCATGACATTTAAACAATTTCAATTAACACAGTATATAAATGGTTATTAGGTACGTTCAGCATTTTTTTTTTATTGCTTAAAAAAACCTGTACGAACTATTGCTGCTTGAGACAAATCAAGCATTAATTAATTATATCTAATGACCCGAATAAAAAAAACCTAATGCCGGCATAAAATTGAATTGAGTCTACCTATAATTCACAGCCCTAGTAATAACGCTAAACTGGTATCACTAATCATCTCTGACTGACTATAGATTAATTTCAGTTTGCAAGATTTCTATAATTGCATATAAATCAACTTTTTTCTGCAGTTAAGTATTATTTTTATGTCACTTGAGCTGCTGTTTTTCTTGCTGCGCGTCCATGAGCTCCATGATTGCCTAGTGTCACTGTGATTGACAGCAGAGAGTGTATGCCATCATTCTCACTCAGAGAACACTGGCAATTTTGCTTGTCAGGATTTAAACTCCCGATGAGTGGTTGAAGCCCTCTTATTCCTGTTTGCGGTTAAATTCTGTTCCTTCTGTCTGCCAGTTTTGATAACAAACAAGCTGAGGACGAATTCCCCGTATAATATATGCAGGTTAAGCCACGGACCAGCCACGAGAGGACATGAAACAAGCACCTGGATGCTGATTTATTAACCGGCACAGTCAATTTGACTACACTAAATGCAGCAACATCAATCAAAAATTAGTCTACACATCTTCAACACCTTTACACCTTTGGTCCTGGAAAATTTGTGTCCATTTCTGTCACTATTTTGTAGTCTAATGAAATATGTAAATAAGGAAAGGAGAATGCGCCGTCCGTCTGAGACGTCTCATTCCATTGCCTTGTGTGTTTATGGCGTCAGGGCTTCCAGCCAACCGAGACCTCACTCTTCATTTATAATTAACGTGAGTTATGAAATCCTGAGAGGACATAAAATGAGATTTAATAGTTTGCAACAGGCCACTTAATTTAAACAAAGTAATAAAGGATTTTTGACCATGTGAAACAGCCCGGCGCTTAATGAAATGGCTTCTTGCAGACGAGCAGATATAATTTAGTGGCGTAATAATGTCCCCCGTTTTTAATTTTTGGAGCCTCGTCCTTGCCTTCGGTCCTCACGCATTAGCACGTTCACTTTGGATGGCAGGCAGCTGAATTGGTTTATATTGGAGCGGTGCTACGTAGATCTTTTAATGTTTGTTAATTGGAAAAACAACAACAAGAAGATGCTGATACGAAGTTGTGGTCAATGTGGCGAAAATATTATATTGTAAAGACATTATGATGATGTATTATGCTAGTAAGGAAAACAGTTTTAAATCCAGAAATGTAGTAATTATATACAGCGTTGTGAAAGGGGGAACATTACACAACTGATGATGGCATCTGTTTTATTATCCAAACACTTCGATATAAAACGATCTACAATACCCCTGATACTCTCAGGAAGGTTTACTTTGGTGTGATAAATCATGAAACTGTTCAGTAGGGACGTGGACCTGGCATTCAAATATCGAGTTAACCATTTGATACGATAATCCTGTAATCTCCTACGTCTATGTGTATACGGTCAGGATGTAATCCGTATACTTCTCGAAAACGGTTGGTGTAATGACCCATTACTTCACGGCGTCAGTCACGACTGTACGGGGAAGTTACATTGCTGAGGACTCCAGCCTTCCTTCAAACTACACAGATATATACGCTGCAGGCAATTTCAAGCCTACAGGGAGAACATGCAAGCTCCAAGTGCAGAGGGCCCGGCGGCAAGATTCGAACCCCCAACTCTGTAGATATGACGCCATTTAAGCCACAGTGCCGCTTCAAGAGATAATCCATTCCCAATAACAAGCAGTACAACTCATTTAAAAGTAATTAAGCTACGGTGGACACAAATCCGGTATGACAAATTTGTTCATTTATGTCACGTCTCAACAATTATTTTCCTTCAGGCTGACCACTGAAGCATGAAGCATTCATTTCCGTCTTCATTACTTGTTGCAGGAAATATAAACTCGCCAACCAGGCTATTAAGAACGCTTGTACACCTGCTTATTCATGTAATGATCTGATTGGTCAATCAATCAATCATGTGTCTCTGTAGAATTTAAATAGAACAGTGTGGGCGGGGGATGGAATCAGTTGAGTTGATGAGTTTAGAGGAGAATCAGCTAGACTACAGTAAGTAACGTGGTAAGCGGAAAAGCATCTCCGAGAGCACAGCGTAGCAAATCTCGATTTGAAAAGCCTACAAAAAGAGACGAGCACATCAGGTTCCATTCCTGTCAGACAAGAAGAGGAATATGAGGCTAAAAAGGGCAGAGAGCCACCGAAACTGGACAGCTGAAGATGGGGGGAAAAATGTCATTTGGTCTTTTTCCAGTCTGTCCAGTTTCACTGAGCTGACATTTAGTAAAGGTTTTTGTGCGCGTGTGTGTGTGAGTTTTTGTCTGTGTGTGAGTGAATTATTCCTCTGTAGCATCTGACACACAAACATATGCGCTGCCACTGACGGAAGAAATGTTTAAATGCAGCTGAAAAATGATGCATGATTACATCCTATTAAATACGCATTTTCCTCTGCCCTTCATATGCAGTTATTAAAAATAACATTAGTCCGAAAGCACTAACAATGACCTTTTTTTTTTTTTCTTTTCTCCTTTCATTCAGTCTGCAGACGTGGTTTGGGCTTGAACGGAGCACGCTCAGGAGCGAATGAACCCCCGCCCATCCTCACATTGCCACGACAACGATGACAATGGAAGAGATTAAGAACGAAGCAGAGACGGCCCCAATGGTTTCCATGTCACTCTACGCCGTGATGTATCCCGTGTTCAACGAGGTACAGAGGGAGCTCTGGGAGATATATTAATTTATGCACTAAGTGGCCATTTTATTAGACAAGCCCGTTTCGTTGGTATGGATTACATTTAGGGAATATAGATCATCGTTATATTTTATTTAATTATTTTTTTTCCCCCATGCATTTTTTGTCATTTGATTTGTTGCCCACATATCTCTGTTAAGTGGATTATTCCCAGCACAACAGTGACGCTAACATGACATGTCTAGCTGCAAATTGACTCACAGTGTGACGGCAAAAGCAAAGTCTTATGCAAATGAGAGCAGCTGCCACTTGGGTTTAGCCACTCAGGCGTTCAACCCAATCTATAAAATCGCCATAGAAACACAACAAAGAAATCCTGGCCACAAAAAGTGCAAGTGAGCTTGTAGCGTTTTTAATAATCTTTTTTTTTTTTTTTTTTTTAATTATAAAATCTTCATCCAGGTACAGTAATATATAATATTAGCATTTGTCTTGTTGGGAGAGCAAGTGTAAGTAATTATATACCTGCACAATAGCCAGTAGGTTTATGTTCAAAGTAGGTGTATCGAATAAAGTGCTCACTGAGTATGTTTACATGCCTTCTGATTGACGTACATGCATATTTTTATTCACACTAATGTACACAGGCTGGTCAAATCATATTGTCTGTGGAGTCTTTACAACAAAGCTGAAAGCACACAATTCTCTGGAATGTCTTTGTACGCTGTAGCGCTAAGATGTTTTATTTATTTATTTTTTTTAAATAAGTGGAGCTGAGACGCCCAAACCAGTTCCAGCATGACCGTGCCCCTGTACACAAAGCGATCTCCATTAAGACGCGCCTTACCGAGGTTGCTGTAGAACCCAGACGACCTCCACGGAGCCCCGAACGCAACCCCATTCAACCGAAGCACTAAATACGCACCAGGCCTGCCCACCTGGCATCACTAATGCTTTCATGGCTGAATGATCACAAACGCCCACAGCTATGCCTCAAAAATGAGTAGAAAGCCTCCTTAAAGGAGCGGAGGTTATCGTAAGAGCAAAGCGGGAGCCCAGCTCCATATTTAGCGCCCATGGTTTTGGACTGTTCGACAAGCACGCCTGGGTGTGATTGTCAGGGGTCATATGTTCATTCTCGCATGCCAACCCGCTTAGTCATTTACATATACGCTCACTTTTGTGCATACACAATTACACCGGCTCATAATTTATACAGCTCATTACAAGCCTCGCTCTTTACTCGCAACCCTGCAGGTCATCCTTCCAACCTTTTCCCTTCATTATTCTTTTAATCTCACCCTCCTTTTTTTCCCCCAGTCCTGGTAAGCCAAGGCCATTTGACGCTAATCTTCTTCAACTCGTGACTGATTATGCTCAAGTCACCTTGACAACGGCAGAAAAGAAGAGGAATGATAAATTCCCTCAGATGAAGTGGAGAAATGTCAATATTTTAACAAGCCCAGATGAAGGAGCTGACTGTTACTAGATACATTTTAATGAGCGTAAACCTTTACAGAGACGTTGGCAGGAGCGCGACCGTTCTCAAATTATTCTACACGTCACGGAAGACCCGGTGGCTATGTTTGCATAAAAAAAAAAAAAAAAAATTCCAGACAGATCTTTTGGCTCGTGACCGTTTTTGTTCTGGATATTAGGCAGCATGTAAATACATCTTTGACTCTTCACTGGAATATTTTTACCGAGTATTTGCGTTTGCTTTTGCAGTTGGAGAGAGTGAATCTGTCTGCAGCACAAACCCTAAGAGCTGCTTTCATAAAGGTAAGAAAAGCACCTGGATACAGTTCTCTCTCTCTAGTTTGACATTTTCTACATTTATTATTTCTTTTTTTGTGCTCAAAAAAGTGTTGGTGTTTCTCGGAAACCGTTCTGCCCGTCTGTTCTGATCACAATACAATCTTAGGCGGAGAAGGAGAACCCGGGTCTCACACAGGAGATCATCGTGAAGATCCTGGAGAAGAAAAACGTGGAGATCAACTTCTCCGAGTCTTTGCTACGCATGGCTGCAGACGACGTCAAAGGTGCGTTTCTGAGTCTGTGCGTGTCCCCGTCCGCCTGTAGTTCGGCCTCGCTCCCCTAGGTGGAGCTGTTTCCCTAGAAATGGCACGCGCTCTATAAACTCCCATGTTTTATGGTAATATATTTCCCCTCGTCATAATTTAATTTCCTGCTCTCTGCGACACATTTCTGTCACATCTTCAGATTTATGCCAATAATGAATTCAAAGGCACACTTGTGTTTGAATGTGAAATTTCCCTCCATCCTTAAGCCAGGCCCGTTTTCATACCTTAATCCCATTTTTGTAATCCTTTTCTACACTTTTGCGTGCGTGTGTTCCAGCATTGATTGTTTATTCAAATGCGGGAGCCTCCATTGCTAAACCTGTCGTGTGTACTTTACGCTTTATGTGGTATTATATTCTCACCGCCAAATTGAGTCTGGACAGTCTGTGCTGAAACTGTTTCTCCGTAAATGAGCTCGTTTTCTCCAGCTGTTTTTTTTTTTTTTTTTAATTGGACCAATCATTGTATTCACAAAGCTACAGGGACGGTGTGGCTCGAGAGTGTGAATAAACATGCTTATAAGGGAAATGGAAAATAATAAAGCAGCCATAACAATAGCAGAACCTCTTGAGAGTGAATTTACTCTCCTGTGCACATTTTGAAGAAAGGAGACACACACACACACACACACACACACACACACACACACACACACAGAGGATTGCTCTCTGCTCTGTATACATTCTCCACAGCGCTGGTAATCCAGCAATATTGGAGACTCATTTTCTTCGGCTTGTGTTTTCTCACCTAGCCGTCACAGGGTCCAGACTTACAGTCCTCAGTCTAATACCCTTCATATTAGTTTTACTGTACAGAATATTATGGACTGTAATATGACTTAATATAAAGAACGGGCGCAGACGAGCTGAGAATTCTAACCGACCCAATTCGTCGTCTTTATTATGCTCGATTTACATGCAAATAATTTCAGCAATCTGAATGAATTTGTCCTGCCTACAGAATTCTGATGAACCCTTTATTACACGTCCTAAACCAGACACTCTGTAGACAATGTTCATTTTCTATGCACGTTAAAGCCGAGGCAAAGTCGTGTGCGTGTACGAAGCAGGGTTTAGGGTCAATATTACCATAACAACGAGGAGCATGTGAGTCTAGGCAGCTTTTTTTAATCAGCCAGCTTTTAAAAAATTTAAATAATTTCCATCACGGCAAAACCTTATGCAGGTATGATTTATTATTATTTTTTCCTCCCCCTTCCCCAAGTGTACAATGATAAGACTTTAACCTTGCTATGAAACTGCAAGTAGTAGCAACTTTTTAAGTATATTAATTGTTGGAAACAATCCTTGACATGACAATAAAACAACTTGACGTGAAAAAATTAAATTTCAAAGAACAAACAAGTTTATGAATTAAGTAGCATTCGTGTCTGATTTATTCGTTGTTGTTCTTCGTCAAGGTGCACCCAAAATTGTTCAATTATGTGCTTTCACTTTGACATGTTATTGGACGTGTTATGTGTCTCAGTAAACAGCTGGGAAAAAAAAAAAAAAGAAAGGTATTACCTAAGATTTCCAGCGTTTACACCAAATGAACGAGAGACAGGATGTAGAATACAGGAAACCTACACTGTAAAAGTCATGCATGGGCAGCACTGGTTTATTTTCAGTTCCACCTGTCTGCGCATTAAGTACCTACCAGTTTTAATCAGAAGTCATGATGGATGTCTGACACCCACCAGTCTGTGAAAAAAAATAAGGTGAAAATTATAGATTTTTTTTTTCCTCTCTTTTCTCTTGAGTGAGACTGATTTGTGCCTTTCGAGTACAGAGCAGCCTCATTTTTCACTGCCTCTAAAAAGGGCTGTCAGAAATAGTTTTTGAGTTTAGTGCAAAGTTATGATGTTATGTCAGGTGTTATTAAAGTGATTGATGGGTGTGTTTTGTGTCCTCAGAGTACATGATTGACAGGCCGGAGCGAGAGTTTCAGGAGCTGAACGAGAGGGCTCGAGCGCTGAAACAGATCCTCAGCAAAATTCCGGACGAGATTAACGACAGAGTGCGCTTCCTGCAGACTATTAAGTACGCACACACACACACACACACACACACACACACACACACACACGCATGCACGCACGCACGCAATATGACGGCTATGTTTTCACAGTCTTTTTCAATATTGAGTCACATCTTTTGATTTGATGAAATAGTCAATAAATCTGTCAGAACTTTTGTTCCTCATATGAGTGTTTATTGAGTTCCAGGCTTTCTTTTCAGTTTGAAAAGAGGTTAGCTGTCTGTCAGTTTTATTAGGTTTACAGTATTTTCCGGTTGCATCATAGCGGTAGCAGGTGGGATCGCTATCCTGGCAATTCTGGCTCAGGAAAACTTTAAATTCTGCCTGTCTCTGGATGTATCGTGGTGTAATATGATGTCTCTTTAACCTCACAAATTAACGAGTCTTGACGGAACATTCATTCCAGATCTACTATGACTACGTTATCTCTAACAATTAACAAATAAAAACACCAACGCATGTAGGCATTTGATAAGAATGATTATTACTGTGAAGTATTACGACTATTATCTTTCTATTATGGTTTCTTCAGATGATAAGCATAACGATTGCCAGATTCATTTCAGATCAAAATGGAACGCAAATTAGCTGCGAGGTTTATGGCCAGTATGTTTATATCCCAAGAAAAATACATCAAATAGGAATATGCACAAAATCCTCATTAGAACTGGTGCATCACGTTGTCAAGCCCCGTGTCTTTAGAATTCTGGCTGAGAAAAATAGACATTGCTTTGTTGGGAAATATGTCTCTGATTCCAGACGTACAAACATAATAATATAGCAATGTTTAATTTTGTTTATCTAGACACAGCCAATATGATTATGCAAATTCTTTCTGGGATGGCTATAGGGTTTGTAATGTTATGTTAGCAGCAGGCTGATAACAGTGTTGTTCCCTCTTGGGCAGACAGAGTACTGCAGTAACACACGTACTGCATACAGACAGAATAGAATCTCTACTGAGAATACAATGCATTTAGCCATGAATAAAATGTAAAGTCAGTAAAATATTAACACATCTGTGGGGTTATAAAACAGGCAGTCATGTGCACGTCCTGGGTCAAACGCAGAACTGAGCAGAGTTTGCTAAAAGGTGTGACTGCAATAGAATATATTTTATACAGCTTCACTAACCCTGCTTGTTTATTTATTTATTTTTGTCACACACAGAGACATAGCAAGTGCCATTAAAGAGCTGCTGGATACAGTCAACAACGTCTTCAAGAAATACCAGTATCAGAACCGAAGGGTGAGTTCATGGATATTTATACTATTTATTGAATAAGACCCCAAGGTCCTTCTTCTCACAAAGGCATTGCAGATCATTCAAAGTTAGAACCTAATTATTTCACATGAATTCCACTAGAGCCACATTTTTACAGCCTGCCATCCTCCGTGGAAGGCCGTTAAAACTGAATAGAAGGATCTATCTATCTATTTATTTATTTTTCTGAAAAGCTGTGTCCTTTTCATGTGAAAAAAAAAACATTGAAAGGAAAAGCTCTTCTGTATGTGTTGCGTATTGCTTTAAATTGTTTCATACTTTTTTCATAACATTCATCGCCAAATTAAAAAAAAAATGCAAATTTTTCAAAAATGTTTTTCCTCCGCTCTATTTCTTATCCTGTTTTGTCCCCGAGTGTAATTCAGTTTATGTGGTATGGGATCAGTTATTAAGAAAAGTTTTTGTATGCTTTGCAGGCGCTGGAGCACCAGAAGAAAGAGTTTGTGAAATACTCTAAAAGCTTCAGCGACACTCTGAAAACATACTTCAAAGATGGAAAGTAAGCACTTTTATGTTGTTGAAATATGAATTCTGTTATTTTCTAGCCAAAGCAGAATCAGCACAGAATTAATAGCTGATTAATCCGGCGCTTAGTATGAGAGTGCTCTAAAAGTTAATGCTGACTAGAGGGTCAGTGTTAGAATTTGTTTTAGTGGTCGTATAATAGAGGATACAGCGTAATTTGAATTCATTTTTATAAAATCTTTTATTTTTTATTTTGTGAATAATATCGTTGCATAAAACATTTGAGGGAATTTAAAAGCTGCCTTGCTTCAGATGATGAATGACCCTGCCAGTCCGTCTGACCTAACAGTCAGCCGGAGGCTAAGCATTAGATCGCAACTTATTTGCATTACATAATGATTATAGAATAAACCGTCAGGATGAAATGTCCTAAAATAGTTCAAATCATGCAGCCGGTACTGTTCTCATCATCCATAACATCACAATAAAAGCACAGGCTTATTTACGCCATCAAACCCACAAGCGCTGCTATGCAACCTCATAAAAAGCAAACAAGCTGCAGAGAACAATACCAAGGCATTATAGTAGACAGGCGGAATAATAGGCTGCTAAATGAGAGGGGCCTGAAATTTAAATAATGGGTATATAAGGGTATT
Source organism: Clarias magur (assembly GCA_013621035.1). Classification (NCBI taxonomy): domain Eukaryota; kingdom Metazoa; phylum Chordata; class Actinopteri; order Siluriformes; family Clariidae; genus Clarias; species Clarias magur. Next base: position 3,704,197 of record QNUK01000018.1, read on the forward strand.
GAAATGAGACTTGTTTTTTTTTTAGGGTTCTATTAAAAGTCAGCTTATTCTCTATTGAACCAAGACAAATGCTTGTTTTAGAAGAATGCATACAGTAAAACGAGTAATATAAATTCGCCATTCATTACGAACTCATCGTTGGTTGTTTATTAGGAACACCTGTACACCTGCTCGTTCCTGCAGACATCTAATCTCGTGGCAGCTGCACTATGCATAAAATCATGCAGATACAGATTTCATTTTCACATTATAATGGGGAAGAAATGTGATCTCGGTGTCTTAGACTGTGACAAAATGATTGGCGCCAGATGGGCTGATTAGAGCAGTTCAAAAACGTCCGCCGGGACAGCACAGCAATCTGAGGATACACTGGGCGCAGGCTCGCAGAAGATGGAGATCGTGTCTCCGGTCTCAAGGATTAACTTGTTGCGTATTGGCGATGCTTTTCTGCTCAGTGCAATTGTAAAGAGTGGTGATTTCTATTTGCCCTAGCCTTCTTGTCAGCTGGAACCAGGCTGGCTATTCTCCGGTGATTGCTCTCTCCTGAGCAAGGCTTTTTGGTCTGCAGGGCTGTTACTTACTAGGGCTTTTTTCTTCCACATCAAACTCTTGAGATTCCCAGGAGGTCAATAGGCTCTCAAATACTCAAACCAGCCTGTCTGACAGCAACAACCCAGCCACAGTCAGACGCAATAAGTGCACTTTGAATTTTTTTCCCCCCTCATTCCGATGTTTGATGTGAACATTAACTGAAGCTTGTAGTCTCGTTCTGTCTATCTGCATCATATCCTGATTTTATGCATCACACGGCCACCACATGATTCACCGACTGAATAGCCGCATGGCCACGCAGGTGTACGAGTGTCCATAATAATTCAATGAGTGTAAATACACACAGTAAGGACTTGGATCGCAAATGATGATGATGCCCATCTTGACACCACACTTTTAAACAATTTGGCCTCTGTCTTGATCCTCCCTCTCCACACTGTACAAATATAGCAGTTGTCCCTGGACAGAATGTACACCTGTTTTCAAACAGTGCAAACAGATTGTTCATAAATTTGAATCATTCATAAATGACCATATTCATAAATTACACAGCCAACTTTCATTTAGCGACGACCACAAAATTTCAAAATTAGAAATGACAAAATGGATAAAGAGTGGAGTGCACTCAATCTTCTAGTAGGGCAGATCAGACAATGCAGCATGTCAGCTATTATATATACACACACACACAAATACACACACACTAACTCTCGCTCATTCTAAGGGTTAGAATAAATGTGTTCGGATCCAGCTTGATAAACGAGGCCCAATATTTCCATCCACGGGGATGGGGATAAACTGAAAAGTCTAAAAATGACATAAATCATATGATGGTTTATAGAGTCACCAGATCTCAGCCCAGTGTACATGCTTATATCCGGTAGCTTGAGTCTGTGCGTAAAACCCGAGCATGTCTGAGCAAGTTCACAGCTGATACCATGCCTTTGGAAGACTTTAGCTTTTTAAAAAAAGGTTGAATTTGTCTGGGTTAAAAAATAAATAAATCCCAAGACAAAACAAAACAAAAAAACAACGAAAGGCACAAACCTTTTAAAAGCTAGCAATGGCAGTGATATAATAGTCATAGTAAGATTTATGACATTACTTTAGATTGTACACTGTGGCTTGGGGGAAATATTTGCTTAGCTGAAATAATAAAACAAAAATCACCTTGGATATTTTAAATCAGAAACGGGGCCATAATCCTTCTTTTTGTTTTCATTCCCTCTTTCACTGTCTGTCTCCCAGGGCAATAAACGTGTTTATCAGTGCCAACCGACTCATCCACCAAACCAACCTGATCCTCCAGACCTTCAAGACCGTTGCATAGGAGATTGATTCTGCCTTCATTTATTATTTTTTTTAAAAAACTATGATATAACCTTCAAATGAACATGGAAAAATGTTGGGGACTGTATAATTTATTAATCTCATGGGCCAATTACTTTTGGGATATTCATTCCTTTCTTCTTGTCTGATTTCTAATTTCCTTTAATAGCTGGGGTAAAAGCCAAGAATTTTTCATACCGTTTTTTTTCCTCTTTCTCTTTCTCCCACCATCCTTCATCCAAGTCTCTCTCTCTCTTTTTTTTTCTTTTCTTTTTTTTTTTTTTACGGAAATGGTTCCAGACATTAGTGAAAAAGGACATCTGAAGTTCTCTCTCTAAATGCTGGACTTTTTCTGTCCTGTTTAATACTCTAGGAGAAAGAGAACAGGCAGACGGGAGATTGTATATTTAATAAATATTTGGTAGCAGAGATATTCAAATAAATAGACTGCATCTTGTCTACTATTCCTTGATCTCCTATTTGTTTATTGTGTTTATTATAATTTGGATTTTATGGCCTTTTATAGAATTTTAGCATCGCTGCAAAAATGTATTCATTTATTTATTGTTAGTAACCGCTTTATTCTGCGTAGGGATATGAAGCCTATCTCTGGAACAGATTCACAACAGTGAGTTGTACTATTTATAGGCAGATGGCACATTTATAATTACTGCTATAGTAAACTTTCATCACTTATCTGCGCATACTGCTTAGGTAATCGGCACTTTTCTGTGTTTGGGACGGGTTCTATCTTGCAAACGCATTCAAAACAATTCAAATGGGTTTTGTTTGCGTAGCACAGACTTCCTGCTTGCAACAGCAGTTCTCAGATAGGGAGTACATTATCCACTGAGCAAGGAGTAAGTGTTGGGCTTACACTGTTTATGCGAAGTGCAAATATTTGGTGTGTTTCAATATTTATTTCTCCATTTTTCTAGAATCATCCTATTCTACTGTCGGAGCCCAGGGTGGTGTTGGTAAATAGAATTTATAATGTGTTAAAAAAAATAAAATAAAAAAAAAAACATGAATGCATTAAGCCCAATAAATGCCTCACAATAATGCTGATGTGCCGCAGGCAGAATTTGAGTTTGACGCCCCTCCTCTATACATTTAGTACGTGTCATTTTTGGTAGCATCTTTCCAGGCCAATATAATTAGTAACACAGACAAGAATTAACAGGATATTGCAGTTGACTTGTTCTGTAGTGATCTTTTAGCCCACCCCTGTAACAGCCAGTCGACAGCATTCAGTTATTCAGCACACAGTCTAACAGCTTGTTTATAGTGGGTTTTAGATGCACTTCGGTTCAATTTTCTCTGGGACAGTATGTTGTGTTTCCTGTGTGTGTGAGAGAACCACGGTAAAGTCACTATCATTACATTACCGCCCAATCCATTTCAAAAGCCAAACAGAAGCCTTGAAACCTTACTCAAAGGATTTGGGCATTAGAAAAGGGAAGACGCATTTTTCTTTGCAAGGGAGCAAGGTCATCGTCGTGCAAACACATTTCTTATGTACAGACATAATCCGCTCCATAATGGATAACGCACAGAAGGTACTGTATGCGGTATACACGGCGCACATCGATCAGCCGTAACATTAAAACCACTGACAGGTGAAGTGAATAATACTGATTATCTCGTTACAACGGCACCTGTCAAATGGTGGGATATGTTAAGCAGCTGGTGAACAGTCAGTTCTTTTAAATTGATGTGTTAAAAGCAGGAAAATGGATTTAAGTATAGGGTAGAGACTGGAGGTTTGCTTTGATGGTGTCTGCTTAGAAAATGTACAGGTAATTGATCTAGATTTGAGGAACAAATCAGTGTAATTATTTCAGTCTGGACTGGGAGAAGCTTGAGGTTCTATTGTTCTCAAAATAGGCATCGAATTATCTTTTTCCTTGACAGCATTGATGACGATTTAAATAAAAAATAGGGAACTGTTTGGTTTCGTTGTTTTTGGCAGTCGCAGCCTTCCTGTGGTTTGAAAAAGGCTCTCCTTCCATGGGAGTTGGAAATCTACCAGTTTAGTTTGACATCATTTGTGTCTGAGTCGTCTGTTATACAATGCACATGTGATTATTATACCAGCTGCAACTGTATTTAGCATAGAGCGAAATACTGAATTTAAGCATTCATTCATTTGATCAAGTTCGAAAACAACAAGACGTTTCAATGCGTCCTATATGATTGTGTGCATTCCATCTTTTAATGTAACTGTTTGGGGAAGACCCACATGTGAGTGTGATGGTCAAGTGTCTATCACACGCACATGTGCAGCTAACTTTACACAACTACCCCTTAAGTTCTAGGTCATTTCACGGATCGAATAATAAAGAGGCAGCATGACGACTTCTAAGAAGTCTGTTCCTCGTTTTGAAAAAGCATCTTTCTGGATAAGTGAATAATTCAGTTTGAGCGTACAAGTCTGAAAGTATATCTGAAAAAGCAAACCAAAAAACAGCTTTTTAAAAAAAGCCATGGTACAAGGTTACGGTATATGGTTGTAATGTTGAAGAAAATTTCTTTATGCTTTATTTAGATTTCTAAATTTCTTTATTATAAAACAAGTCATAAGATCTAACAGGTACAAGATTATTATTATTTACATCATTCATTTTTCTGATTGAATAATTAAGGCATATTTTCTCAGGAAATCGAAATGATTAAAAAAAATTAAGTCGTACATAATCGATTTTCATTTGTTACCTAGCACTCCAATAATTTAAAGATATAATTGACGTTTAAGAATGTAAATGCCATAGAGTACGACTTTGGATTGAAGCTTAGTTTTACTGCCAAAATAGATCAGAAAACAAAACACTCCACTGTTTAAAGCTATTCATGGTGGTGCCAATTATCACATAACATTGTCATATAATTTGAGTTTTTACAAGCATTTATCTAAACGAATATGATAATATTTTAATTGATGTTGCTAAGTAAGTTAGTTCTGCTACACCGTTGTCCTACCAGCAAATCTTCTGTCTCATATCTGTGACACAATGAAAACTTCCAAAGTTCTAGATAGAAGCAGTTATACTGTAGATAATAGGCATCTATTATTTATTTTTTAATTATGGACTGTTTTTCTTTACACAGCTGTTATCTACAGTATGTCGGACGGTCTATCTGTAATCATCATGGTTAACAATCACATGTACAAGAATCAGCATAACATTAACACCACCATCAATTAAAAACATTATTATCAATTATATACCAGTAACATGGTCACGGGATCATGGGCACCCAAGACACCGGTCGAGTCCCACAGAAAAATTAATGTAGCACAAATTGCTGAATAAAAGTCCATATTAGCTGTGATGGAAAGGTATCACAACACGCAGTGTATCGCATCTTGCTGCGGATTGGGCTTAGCAGGCAAAGAGTGAAATGTTGTTGATCCGTAGATCTGTTCCCCAGATTTCAATCCGATCGAGCATCCAGGTTATGTGATCCATGGAGGTCTCACCTTGGAACTTACAGCACTTAAAGGATCTGCTAACATCCTGGTGCCTGACACTACAGCAGTACACCTTTGGATGTCTCCTGGAGTCATGCCTCGAGGAGCCAGGGCTGTTTTCATGGAACAAGGGCAACATAAACCTAGGTGGTTTTAATCTTATGGCTGCACCTTATAGTCTATTTAAAAATACTGTATATGGTGGTCATCATTACCCAAAGGATTTGATGGGAACTTCTTAGAGAGATTACGATCTCTTTTATTTTTTAATTGCGAAAAAGCTTCTGTTTTGAAATGAATATCAAATTAAATGACTGTGACCTGATTTGAAACCCTATGTTCACACATGAAAGCGTTGATCAGCTAATTATTATCTCGGGCCATTAAATAATGTGTAGGAATCAGAATCGTGAATGATCCCTGAGGGTTTCAGTCATGAAAAAAAAAAAGCAAATTATCTCAGCTCTATTGCTCTTCTACTAATTCCAAAAAAGGTACAGTTGGGTCTAGAAGACCGAGTACATCTGGTACATGTCTAACGAGCTTTCACCGGATCAGGTGTTTTTAAATGAAAATGACAATTAAATGTAGCATGTCCAATGTATGATCATTTTCCAGCCCCTTTTGAGATTTGAATGCTTCGTAGTATGTGTAGAGAGGCTCATTTACTTAATTAACTTTGTTAAATAGTATATAATGCTGTTGCAGAAATGTGTGTGTTTATTCAGTGCGGACTGTAATGAATATTGGACGGTGAATATTGTTTAGACGACTCTTTAGTATCAAACAATTTAAAACCTCCGGTCCCTGTTTTATTTTCCAGCTTTGTCTCATTTCAGTCCCTTTGAAATGCACTTTAAAAATCTTCTAGCAGGAGCAAAGTGCCTCACCAGGGAATAATGGTTTATTATGACAGTTGTGTATTCTCTTTTGTGGCATTTTAGTAAAATAAAAAAAAAATAATAATGAGCAATTTTGAATCTCTGCGGTGAAGAAGACAATAAACTCTGGTATATTTGAAATGTACTGGAAATTACAGAACACTGAAGACACAGCCTATTCAATTATTTTTAAAGAAAGCGAAATATTCAAAGATATTAAATTATCCATGCTTCAGATGTCATGCTGGATGTAAACTTTTGAAAAACAATAACACAAAGGCTGGTAAAGAAAACCCCCTACTTTTTCCATTTGGATTTTCACTTCTATTTGTAGAAGAACATTTTGTAACGTGGGATGTGCTGCATTGTCCTCTGCCCCTTGCACTAATCTCACTGCTCTGAGTAGACACATTTAGACAGACAGTTATGACAAACATGGTGCTTTCCAATTTAATATGGGAATATACACTTGCAGAACACTTTATTGGGAATACCTGCTCGTAAGCCCACTCGTTCGTGCAATTATCTAAACAGCCAATCAAGTGTCAGCGATACAATAAAATCATGCAGATGCAATCCAGCAGCTTTAGGTCACGTTGGCAGCAACCATTAAACTGGGGGGAGGGGAATAGATGGGCTAGAACAGAAGAAAATGACATCGGGGTGTATTTCTGTCAGCCAAGGACTGAAAGCTGCAGCTGCATTGGAGATAGCCTCAACAAAACTGAACAGTTAAACACTCAAAAATGTAGCCTGGTCTGATAAATCTCGATTTCTGCTAAGGCACACACATGGAAGGGTCAGAATTTCGTTCAATTAGCATAAACACATGGACATTTGAGTATTGCTGTTCGTTCCATCATGACCTCAAGTTAACCACCTTTTAATGGCTTATTCTAATGGCTTGACACAAATGGACTTATGATTATGACAATAAGTTTATTGTTCTTCAGTGGCCTTCCCAGTCCCCGGACTTGAAACCAGTAGAACTCTTGTGGGATGTGGAACCACGGGAGAGTCACATGTACACCTGAAAAATCAGCAGGAATTAAGTGCGATTCACATTATGAGTGATGCGGTCAAGTAAACGTGGACCAGAATCTCAAAGGAATGTTCTTAACATTCCTTGTGATATCCATGCCATGAAGAACTGAGGATGTTTTGACGTCCTTTCCATGGTTGGTGTTAGTTCAAGTCAAACCGGGACTTTTGATTGCGCAGAATAACAAAACAAAGAAGAGTAATATACTGTATGTAAAAATACATTTATTGAAATCATCATCATCATCTATACCGCTTATTCCTGTATTCAGGGTCACGGGGGCCTGGAGCCTATCCCAGGAGACTTGGGGCACATGGCAGGGTACACCCTGGACAGGGTGCCAATCCATCGCAGGGCACAGACACACACACACACACACACATACACTCACTCATACACTACGGGCAATTTGGGAATGCCAATTACTGTGGGATGAAACCAGAGTACCCGGAGGAAACCCACCAAGCACGGGGAGAACATGCAAACTCCATGCACACAGAGCCAATCGAGCCTGGCCAGGGATCGAACCCAGACCCTGGCGGTGCAAGGCGACAGTGCTAACACCACCGTGCCGCCTACATTTATTGAAATAAATAAAATAAAGATTTTGACTGTAGATTGGTCAGAACTCGCTCTTTCAACAGTGTCGTTACGTTTCATACATTGGACGACCTGAAACCTTCTGTCTCAAAAACATTTCTGTCTGTATATCTGTATGTCTGTCTAACCAGCATCACGCAAACCTGCCTCGGCAGAATTTAATGAAACCTTTAACGAAAGGTATTTGCGTAAAGTTAAATCAAAATGTAGAGTAGAAGAATCGTTATAAGCAGTTTTGTGACAGATTACCTCACAGCAGTCATTGCTTTTCGCGATGAATATAGCGCTTTTTCCCTTGAGGTGGGCGTGGCTAAACGCGTTACTCAACAGCCCCAATCAAGTTTACCGTAAAATACCGTGAGTAGTGCGCGGAATACACAGAAATGACCGTAATGCTCCTGCAAAGCGGCCAAATACTCAACAAACCCCAAACAAACAAACAAACAAACGTACCACACAGCATGGCTTACTCCGAGAAAAGGTATGTCACTTTAGAAAACTGAATCAAACGGACAGATAATTGTCTGTTTATTCTTCCCAGGGGAAGTTTAAAACCAGTTTGTCTCATATGTTCCGAAACCGCGGTGCTAATTAAAGCAATAGTGTGTAGCGCAACTGTGAGATAAAACACGCGCTGTTGGAGCAAACCTATCTGCAGCAGTCCGAGCTGAGTAAAACAAACAAACAAAAAAGAGTGATGCTATGAACAGTTATGGGGCGGATATAATAATCTACAGTACTTAAAACAGGGTGTGTATTTGGCTGAGGACGAAACTTTACAAAAAATATGTCGTTGTATTAATAAGTTAAGCAGGGAGTTTTGCTGTACAGAAAGACAGGCAGACATGTACAGTATGCGGGCTTCAACCTGAAATGACATTCAATCTTATCAAAGTCAGCCAAAAAATGTATACACACTTCAGGAGAAGAAAAAGTTCTATAAATAATTTAATACTAAATTTATTGCTATATGTTATATACACAGTACATGATAATATAATACAGGGTGTCAATAAAGTCTTTAAAAAAATAATAACAAAAGCAATTGTTGAGATATTGTAACTAGATTTATTTTATTTTAATCAGTGTTTATCAGTGTTATTTTTTTCAACTGCAGTTAATAGACCTCTATTTGGGCACCATTAGTTGCACGAAGCACATCAAGGCGGTACTCGATTTCTTGCCATGTGCGTGTAGGATAGCCTCATCAGTGGTGGCATTACAAATCCTTTGCTTCAAGTCAGCAATGTCCCTGTCTCTATAAATTTCTTGTGCCATGCACGAATTGAAGGACGCGATGATGGTGGTGCTCTTCCATACTTAGTTCTGTAGTTTCATTGAGTCTGAACATCCGATTTTGTCTCAATAAACCAGGATACACTTTGTGGCTTTTCTTGAGGAGTAGCCATTTTATAGAGGTTCGGTTTACATCAACACAGTATCTGAAACACAAAATTGTAATGTGAATAACAACTTTAATCTACACTGATTAAAATAAAATAAATTTAGTTACAATATCTCAACAATTTCCTTTTGCAATATTTTTTTAAAGAGACTTTATGGACACCCTGTATTATTAATATACTATATATTGTACAGTTTTTCTTTTCCTGAAGTATGTATACATTTCCTTGGCCCGTCCATCACTGATGGGTACCAACGCTATATAATCCCCTACATTATATATAAATTACTTTTATTTCTCTATATAATCCCCCTGCCATACTAATATACTTATCCCAGTATTTCCCTAGTGCTTGGATACCATTGAAGTAGATTGTTTTCCAGTATGCCGGAGCCCGGACTGCCTGCTTCATGCCTGAAATGCTGGCCTCCAAGGAACTCCTGTAATTGCCCCAGCATGTGGAAATCTCCTGGAATGAGGTCAGGACTGTATGGGTGATGTGGCAATAACTCCCAGCCGAGTTCCTGTAACATTCAAGTGGTGATGGTGAATGATTGTGTGTACTGTTCACACACACGTATACGTTTGTGACAAGTTATCTGTCAGTTTTCAGGGATCAGTCCTTCCACTCAATGAACGTTCACCGAAACGACTGTAATGGGCTCACGATTCATTTGCAGAATTTAAATCTTTTACTGCAGCTAAGAGTCTCATCACCATATGTGCTTGAAGTCTTGTGTAAATGTCAGTCAGTTTCACGCCCTCATTCACGGGAAATTTCATCGCAAATCCCGATTTGCCTTAAACGCTCCTTGTAATTGTAGTAAAGTGCTCAGTGAGTGTAGTATGTTACTGAGCAGAGCCTCTTACTTTCACCAAGAGATTATTTTTTATCTACCATAAGCCGGTTAGTTCTTACACAGAGTTTACTTCATTCTGTCTGTCCTATTTATTATTTATACCATTTAATATTTTTTTAACACTCTTGCACCAACCGTAAGAGACAGATTATAATTTTTCCTTTACCCTTCTAACGTATTCTTTCACCATCTACTTCACAGTCTTTAAAATCTTAGCTCTGTTCCTCAATATATTCATTGCTCTTTAGTAACTGCTTTGTCCTGATTTGGTTCTTGCTGGATCTGGAGTTTATCCAGGAAACCTGGATATGAGCCTGAAATAGACTCCAGATGGAATGCCAGTGATACTTTGGATGGCATGTGCAATGCGCACACACACCTAGAGCCAATTTAGCATGGCCAATCCACCTGCTGGCATGTTTTGAGAGGTGGGAGGAAACTGGAGAACCTGAAGAAAACCCAAGTGCGCACAGGAAGATCACAGGAAATGCTGCACAGCCAGTAATCTCAGCTCAGGATCGAAACCGGGGACTCTGAAGCTGTCAGAAGGCAATGCTACATGCTGAGCCAATGCATGTCAAACAGAAGTAGGATGTGTACATTAGAAAACTGTTATGGGAAACGTCAATATGTAATTGTGTGGATGACTTGCTGCATATGATGTTGCAGGGAACTGAGCAGGATGGGAATGAATCTCAGTTTAACGCTTTTGATTTTTCACACAGCTGAACACTCTATCTGTGTAAGCTTTACTTAATAGACTTGTGCATAATAAGCCTCAACTTTGGGAATTTTTAAATCGGTGTTTATGATCAAGTAAAGACACCTAAGTGCATGTCTGGGAACGGTGTGTTACAAGGAATCCTAATGATGGCTGTGCGTATTAATAGAGAGCAGTTTATACAAAATACAGTTTTGAGCTTTCTGCAGCAATATTGGGTTCCCAGGGTGATGTTTTGTTATTGTCGTGTGTGTGTGCGTGAGTGTGCACTAGTGAGAGTGAGAAAATAAAGCTTTTGTTCTCACTGAAACCCCGGACAACAATTGTTTAAAGCCCTCGAGAGCTGTGGAAGCGAGGGATGTGGAAACTGTAATAAAACTCTTTCCCCCATTGCTTCTCTCCACTGGGTGTGAGAGTATACGAGTGTGTGTGTGTGTGTGTGTGTGTTAGGGGAAAAATCTGCTTCAGGCTCAGATAAGCTTTTCTCTAGTGTCCAATCTGCGAAAAGAGGAATGGCTTGGACGCATAAACATGTCCTCGTCTCGCTCCCTTGTTGCCTGGAGACCTGGACGAGGTTTAAAAGAGAGGGGTCATAAAAGAAAAGTGTTGTGTGGATGTGTGTGGTTTGTGTTTGGATTCACCACCAGCAGTGCTACAACTGGTGGCTGCTGCTTTTGTTCTTTGAGGACTTTTCCTCTGACTGTTTCTTAGAACTGCACTTAGCGTTGAGAGAATTTTAAGGAGTTTGTATTCCCACCTGCCCAACACTCAACTTTTTTGCGCTTCATCGCTAAAGATCCTTGCGAGAAGCTTTCATGTCCTGGAACCACTCCACACAAGGAGTGATAGGTAGGGAATTTTTTTCTAGTCTTCTTATGTCACTTCATTGATTTCTATTGATGCCTCTCTTCAAACGAAGTATATTAAACATTAAAATTTTGATTTACTTTGCCAGTAGCAGATATGTTGTTTGGAATCTTATTAGAGTGAATAAAATAAATTATTTGGTTCCTATTTATTAGTGCCTTCAGAGTTACTTTATATGGCATTAGTGTTTTTAGAGTTACCTTATATGGCCTTTGCTTTATGACGCTATGGTGATGTTGGCTGTGTAATCTTATACAACAATGCTTTTGTTGAAAAACCTGTTCTTCTAGTCCCCATTTGTTGATCACACTCATTACTAACAGACTTATGAATTGGGTATATCACTGTATCAGTATTTTCCAGCTCTTTATTGATTTCATTTGACATTTAATACTATGAAATAATATTATAGCTGTAATGTTGCTTTGAAATCTCTTGTGAAAAATTTGCAAAACACTTTGGTTGAAAAATCCACTTCATCTTTTTAAATAATCCCAGTGATCACAAATGATGGATGGATTTTGTGGTCACATATGCCACAATTAAATTTTCCATTAAGATTTTTTAAATATCAAATGCTATATCATTATGTATAATGGAAGCATCCAGCCTTGCAGGAAAAGAAACACTGTAGAAACTTGCCAGTTCTGTTTTAATTTATAGTTGCCTGAATATGAGTTTTGTCATGGTAGAGTGAAAAAAGCTTTCTTTCTTTCTTTCTTTCTTTCTTTCTTTCTTTCTTTCTTTCTTATGTTAAGCTAATAAGACTTGATAAGACTAGACTTTTAAAAAAAATGGTGAAGATTAAATCGGACATATCAAAAAGTGTTAGGGACCCAGCATTGGCATCTTATTTAGAAAAAAAAAATACAAAAGAAACATCTGATTTAAGGTTTCAGGTTCTATTCCAGTCTGGGTTCTGTGTGCATGGAGTTTGTATGGTCTCCCTGTGCTTAGTGAGTTTCCTTTGGGTATTCCAGTTTCCTCCCACAGTCCAAAGACATGCAGGTTAGGCTAATTGTTGTTCCCAAATTGCCCATGATGTGTTTGTGTCCTGCAAGGGATTGACACCCTGTCCAGGGTGTGTCCTGCTTTGTGCCCTTCGTGTGACCTTGGATAGTCTCCAGGCCCCCAGCGACTCTGTATACAGGATAAAGTGATACAGATGATATATATTGGAATTCCTCTATTTTAATTCAAACTTACTTTTTAAAATCTGTGTTCTAAATGTCCCATGAATTCTGGCAGTGTTTCCCAGTTCATCTTTGGGAAAGTGTTGCAGGCCAGTTGTCCTCTATTTTAGAAAAAGATAAACCTACATATATCCCCAGTATTATCTGTACTCAGAGATGACTCTTTAAACCCTCTTCACAAGAAACTACTATTGGCTTACTTAAAAAAGGGTTCTCAAATTCCATATTAAGCCTTTTCCTTAAGGAGTTAGTCTTTTTAAGTCTCTTTGCAGATAATCTTTTGCTGGAAAGGCCACTCCCAGGCTGCCTGATGCAAAAGTTACAGCTGAGGAATTTTTGTCTGAAGTTATAGTGTGCATATTTTAGCGTTTTTCTCCTATTTGTTATGTGTTATTGTTATTTTTCATAAAATGTGTTAATAATTTATAGGAGTTCTAACGGTATTCAAGGCATCTTAGCAGTATTGATTCATAAACTCTCACCTTGGTGTTGTATCTCAGTCTAATCTGATGCTAGGCAGTAGAGTCAGTCTCTTTGTGAACTTTGCCATTTCCCCCCAAAGGAGTTGCACGCTTATGTCCTCTAGGACTTGATTGACAGTTGAAACCATGGAAACAGTGAGGGAGGAGGAGATGCTTGAGAGTCGGCTGAGCATAGAGGACTTCATCAAGATGCAGAGTTTGTTTCAGGTGAGATCAGTGAGCTTTAGAGGGGAAGATGAGACAGTGTTTTAGTGTGCGCGCGTATGTGTGCGTGTGTGTAATTTATAGGATGTGTGTTTCTGACTGAGCAAGCTTGGATTATAAAGTTAGAAAGTTCATGATCTTTCAATGTTTATTTTTCTTTTTTATTCCATTATGTGTGTGTGTGTGTGTGTGTGTGTGTGTGTGTGTGTGTGTGTGTGTGTGTGTGTATACTCAATAAAATCAAATAAATCATTACTATCATTGACCTATGCAATATTAATTTTATATATCATTAAAATGGCATACGTGAAGAGACGTCTTCTTCTTATTGTTTTTATAAAACACACTATTAATTTGCAGATAAAAAAATTCAATCAAAGAGGTGTCGTATATTACAAGAAAAGAGTCTCTAAGAGGCTGTTTTGAAATGAAAGAGTTGAAAGGCATACAAAAATACATTAAATGAAGTAATCATTGGAAAATAAAAATAATTGGATACTTTTATATAAATATGCATTGCTTGGTTTATAGCTAATAAGTAGACATTTTCAGATCATTATTTATTCATTTATATATTAATTTAAGGACATTAAACGAAGGACAAATTGCATTCAATTAATTCCAGTACCCAGTCATGCAATGATAACAAAAAAAAAGTATATAGTAACTATTTGCATCAAAATTATGCTATATGGTATGAATTATGGTTTAGTATATACTGTACGTAAAAGCCTTAAATTCAAGTTCTATTTGTAGATACATGGTGTCATATGAAAGCACCTTATAAAGATGTGAAATAAAAAGAATGTTTTGTTTCATTATGCTGTTTTTATAAAATACTGAAGGCTAAGAAAGATTCCATTTAAAATCTTCCACTTTCTGAACTTCTGCACTTGGCAAAACGCTGTCAACAATAACAGTAATTAGCAGTAACAATATTTAAATTGAGGCAACATGGTGGAACAGAAGGAAGTTTTATAGGCTCACAGCTTCTGTCTCGGGTTTTGAACTCAGATTATTGTTTTGCATGTATTCCCTGAGTAAATAACAACCTTCCGAAGCAGAAACAATGTTCTCCGACATCCAGTGTTCATATCCATTGGAGCTGTTCTTATGTTTCAATACTCCAGTTACATTATCAGAACCACTTAGACAATTTTATTTGAATTCCAGTCATCTAACGACTCTGGAGAGTCCATGAAGCGGGAGGAGTTTATAGACCGGTTTTACACCACGATTGGCCGTGGCTCACGGGAGGAATATGAGCATTTATTTGACAGCGTGGACGTACCCAGGGAAGGCTGGGTGGACTGGCATCGCCTAGCATCGTACCTTCTAGTGGGACTTTCAGAGAAACAGGAGCAAGCAACAATGTCTACAAAGCCACATTGGTCCCTACCTCGCTTTCTACCTGCCCCTCACAAAGGGCACATCCAGAGCCTGGTACACCTGGGCACTGGTTGCTATCTGAGTGTGAGTAAAGAGGGCAAGATGGCTGTGTGGGATGAGAATCTAACGCTGCTCAGGAGCCACAAGCTTCACAATGATTCAGTCAAACCCAAAGACCTATGGGTTACAGATATGGTGGTGCTGCCCAATGTCAACAAGGTAAATACTTAGAAAGTTCTATATTCTGCTCATTACCTATATACTGCATTTTTAATGGACTATTTCACTATTACTTTTCAAAGTCTTGTTCCAGCATTGATCACCTGATTACTTGTTAGCCTCTGGTAAAATATAAATAGTTAAGGACCAAGTGTCTTGTTTCTCATTCCTCTCGTTAACTACCAGGGATGCTGACACCTGTGAGTGAAGAATATACATTCGCTATAAAAACCTCATCAAATGTATAAAGATCCCTGAGGCATGCATATCTATAAATTCACCTGCCCACTTGATCACACCCAGGTGCACCTAATCATTTATTACCACCATCCTCCTCTTTGACTCCTCCTGTCATTCATTGGCAACTTGACAGCATTTTCTACTTAATACCTAACCTCTGCCATATGTGGTATAATAATAATAATAATAATAATAATAATATAGTTCTAATGGAAAGTTTTCAGACCCTTTCATGTTTTCCATATTTTATGTTTTCGCACTCATCTTTAAAATGGATTAAAATTATTTTTTTTTCCCAACTCCAATTAGGTTGTAGAAGCATCTCTAGTACCATTGATAGGAATGGGATACTCCAGAGCTGAATTGCAAGTGTCATAACAAAGGATCTGAATACTTATGTAAATTGCATGATTCTGTCTTTATTTTTTAATAAATTAACACCCCACTCTAAACACTTGTTTTCCCTTTGCCTTTGTGGAGTATCATGTCTCAAAATTGCAAAAGCTTCAGTAATGAGAAATTAGAACTGATTTACAATGCATGCATTTGCTGTTAGAAAAGTTTTAGAATAAGTATTGTAAAAGAGCCAGTGCTTTTCCTTTTTTTCCCCCGATTTGTGTCCATTTTATGCCCACTATATGCAAGATAATTAGAAAATGAAAAATCCTGTTCTGATTAATAGTGGCTCTGCTTATTAACTTCTACACATGGTGGCTCAGTGGTAAAGGCTCAAGCTGATGAAAAGGTCATGGGCTCAGTGCTCAGTACCACCAAGCTGCCATTGCTGGGCCCTTGAGCAATGACCTTATCCTTGTCTGCTCCAAAGGTGCTGTTCTGACTTATCTGTTCTTAGGTTGATCCTGTGCTCTGACCCCAACTTCCTGTCAAGCTGGGATGTGTGAAGAAAATAATTTCATTATTCTTCTCTATATTAAAACTATGAACAAAATACAGTGTTTTTTTTTTTTTTTTTGCTGCAACAAGACTGTAGTAACCTACTAATATAAGAAGTCCTTTTCTTTTTTGCAAGATTAAGTTTAAAATTATTTTAAAATCTAGATTGAAACACAGTTTCATCTACTTTAATGCAATTAAATAAAATGTATACAGTTCTTAGTTCATGTGTTATGTCATTAAAATATTCCTGCTGTCACTCTTTCCCTTTTGCATTTCATTATTTTGAGTTATTTTATACATGTGTACGAAATATGTGATTTTTGTTTATCTGTTAAATTTTCCCATTAGCTCGCGGTTTCCTTCACCAGTAAGGAGATATGCTTTTATGATCTGCTCTCCAAGCAAGAGTTCAGCTGTCAGTACAAAATTCATAGCCTGCATCACATTCCCATCTGCCTCCATTATTGGTATCATCCTGAGAATCCTGAACATGCCGTGCTCAGCTTCGGAGATGTAGCAGGACAGGTGAGCTTTGAAATCATTTTCTCTTCCGACAGGAAGCTTTATGTGCTTCGTTTTATTGCTGTTCAATTTCTTTCATCACTTATTTCTACTCTGCCTGTGTGCACAGACCCATTATATGGAGAAGTCCTAAGCATTGAGATGGCTACTTGGGGCTCTGTTTTCATCAGCATTATTCATAAAGGGAGAAGGAGAACATAGATTGGGGTTTATGATGTTATAGTTGTAAGTTATTGAGAGTTATAAAGAGATAATATGACCTTAAAAAAAAAAAAACTCTTATACCAAGGTTCCTCTAACAACATCAAGGTCAACAAACATAATCTTAGTTCTGAATCAATCTTTGTCAGACTTGTATAAGGTTAATCTGGTTTAAACATATTTATTCCTTACTATTGTCTTTGCTCTTGAACCACTGCAGGCCTATAGTCAGTCAAGCTGCACAAAGCTGTAAACGCCAAACATGTTTAATCAATTGTCAAAATAATAGAGGATTAGAGGATAGATATGCACAGGTCAGGAGATACAGTATTTCAGTTTAAGTTCAAGTAAGAGCTGGTATGGACAGGTTCTTTTACAGAGGACGGTGGGGTGGGGGGGGGTGGGGACAGATGAGAACAGGTGAGGACGAGGAAATAGGAATAAATACATTATGTGGACATAATGTACTTACATAATATGGACAGATGTGGACAACTGGAGAGACATGAATTCAAGTACAGGTATGAACAGGTGTCTCTAAGTGAGGACAAGAAGATGCATACAGTAAATATAATGACAGAACAATTCAGTCTACTTTCACTTCTATAGCACATTTAACAGTGGTTACTGTTGCAAAGCAGCTTAAATATTTTTTTTCATATTTTAGAAAAAAATAATAATTCAGTTTGTCCCTGATAAGCAAGAAAAAACTCGTCGAGAAGACGATATAAAGAAATCTTGAGACGACCAGACTCATCGGGGAACCCTTCCATATAGCAGGGATTGATTTGCTGTCCAACTGTGTGCTATGAAGCTGAAATTTCAGTATAACAGCAACAGTGTTAAAGGTAATTACAGAGTCTACATTTTTGTTGGAGATGCAGGAATTTCAGTCCCAAACTATTTAACGACTGCACTCACAAGCCAAAAACTGTCTGCAGCAGCTCAAAGCAAGGTCATCTCCATGGTCATCAAGAAACGATATATGCTTGTCAGGAGCCGTGCGAATGATAGCGGAAGTCAGAATTAACAATGAACAAAAATGATCAGGAATTACAAATCAAGATCAGATTAAGCAAAACTTAATTGAAGCTTATTCCATTCTTCCGTGAGTATTCATATGTCATTGCTTGTAATCACTTACAAACATCTGTCCTCTCTCGTACTCGTATCTGTCTATATCTGTACTGTACATCTATTTTCACCTGTAGCAGTATGGGTGACCATGCCCCAAAAATGGGGGTGTTTGGGGATGAGCTGGAAAGGTAATGACTGACATGGCATGCCTGAGCCCTGTTGTCTCAGGTGAATTCATGCTATGGCGTACTGTATGTCTCTCTTTCCCTTGATCCACCTGAGCACTGAGCTCATCATATGTGGGAGAGATTCAAGCAAAAGAAAAGCAACACTTAATCTGGAAAGCTGGAACAAGATTTTATATGACAAGTGTTGTATGTTACCATAGCAAGGCCAGGAGCATTCATACAAAAGCTGATGTGTGCACTTGACCTGGTTCTACTGTGCTTTTTGAATGGCATATGGTCAAAATTTACATTTACATTTAGGCATTTGGCAGATGCTCTTATCCAGAGCGACTTACAAAAAGTGCTTTAAAGTTTACATGACTGGATAGATACTTACACTGGGTTAACTAGGTCAATAACTAAGTGCCATTAGTCAAACACAACTTACAGTCCTGTAAGTACTGGAGAAATAGATACGTTTTGAGTCGCCGATTAAAGATAATCAAAGTCTCTGCTGTACGAACATCTAGAGGAAGTTCGTTCCACCACCTAGGTGCCAGAACAGAAAAGAGTCTGGATGAATGCCGCACTCGGTCCCTGAGAGAAGGTGGGACGAGGCGAGCAGTGCTGGAGGATCGGAGGGAACGCGGCGCAGGGCGTGGTGTGATTAGAGCAGAGAGGTAAATGGGTGCTGGGCCATTTTTAGCTTTGTAGGCAAGCATCAGTGTTTTGAATTTGATGCGGGCAGCTACAGGAAGCCAGTGCAAGGAGCGGAGGAGTGGGGTGGTGTGGGAGAACTTGGGAAGGTTGAAAACAAGATGTGCTGCTGCATTTTGGATCAGTTGCAGAGGACGAGTTGTGGACAGAGGCAGGCCAGCCAGGAGTGAGTTGCAGTAGTCCAGTCTTGAAATAACAAGGGACTGAACAAGCACCTGAGTACCCTGTGAAGAAAGAAATGGGCGGATTCTTCTGATATTGTAAAGAAGAAGCATCACAAAATAGCATCACCTTGATCTTTTTAGGTGTTTACATCTGTTCAAGACAAATACCTGGTATTATGCAGGCTTTTACTGTATGTCTCCTGTCCTCATTCATATTGCAGTATATTCATATATAGTTCTTACCTGTATTCAAAAGCTTCAAGCATATACAAACATCAGTATGTTTTAGGCTCCTTTTAGTTTTACAGTGCATGCATTTTGTGTGTGTTTGAGGTGAGTGCGATGTGTTTTAGGTCGGCGGTGCTCTCTCTGTTCGATAGACCAAGTGCAGGGGTGGAACAAAACGCTGCCATCAATATCAGTTGGAGCGAGCTACAGCAGAACCGCCATCGCGGCTGTTACACCATCACACACAGTGCGCACGCAACACACTGGGTCAGGAGTGGTACGTCCAAACTGTCTGTCTGTCCTGTTTGTCAGGAGTGAAGCAAAACTCCACCAGAATTTTGTACAAGGTAGTACATGCATATAGCAGCACGATACAGCACGAGCTGTGTCCATAACAATGAATAACAGTGTTCCTTATGTGGATCTGGCCATCACTTATTAACATTGGGTAGAAAAAATTCTTCAATGGTTTTTCATGCATGAACTTGAGATATTTTGCATGCACAATACAACATGGATTTATCAGGCATGCATACAACTACAATACAAACAAGTATATGCAATGACAAATATATGAAATGATACTTTGAGTCGGATTAATGTATTTGTGGACATTTTTTGCATTTGAACAATTTGACGTCCAAACATGATAAATGCCACTTTCTGATTTTTACTCATTTTGGCACAAAATGAAAAAAAGAAAAGAAAAAAGAAAAGAAAAAAAAAACTTAGTTTATAAGCTTTTCACTCCCACATCTTAAGTGAACCACGAAATGTCGGTGTGTCATGACAAGCCAATTGTGTTGTTTCTTCTGTTATGTGATGTTGTAGTGGAACTATAAGCTGTGCAACACAGCAGCTGCCTTGAGGGAATTAAAAGGTTCAGTGAATTTGGGGAGAATGTTACATGCCAAGAAAAAGAACATTGACTTTCCTACTGCTACTGCAGTCACTACAGCAGTAAGGGATTACAGATATTCATCGCTTAACATCCGTGATCCATTCTGTGAAATGGGACATTATGTTACTTGGATGAGGCTGTACGGTGGTGTAGTGGTTAGTACTGTCGCCTTGCACCTCCAGGGTCCGGGTGGGATTCCCAGCCAGTTTTGATTCTCACCTCTTCTGTGCATGTTCTCCCCGTGCTTGAGGGGTTTCCTCTGGGTACTCTGGTTTCCTCCCACAGTCCAAATGCATGCAGATTAGGCTAATTGGTGTTCCCAAAAATTGTCCAGGGTGTACCCTCCCTTGTGCCCCAAGTCTCCTGTGATAGGCTTCAGGCCTCCGTGACCCGGAATACAGTGATTTGGATGTTGTGCAGTTTATTTTAAATACTGTATATATGCAAGTGACCAATGGTCACTAAATTACTAAATTATTTAAAAAATATTGATCAATTCAATTTCAATTAAATTTTATTCATATAGCGCTTTCTTTTATCAGTGGTCATTGTCTCAAAGCAGCTTCACAAAATGAAAAGAAAATTATGAAAATGTGTATAAGCAAGAAAAATGTTCATAAATAATAACGATCAGATAGTCCCTGATGAGCAAGCCAAGGGCGATGGCGACGGTGACAAGGAAAAACTCCCAGAGATGGCAATAGGAAGAAACCTTAAGAGGAACCAGACTCAACAGGGAACCCATCCTCATTTGGGTGATAACAGGAATTATTTACAGTTTATTATTTTACTGTGTGTTAGGTAGCTTGAAGTTCAATATAATATATAGTTCAAAATGTCTAAGTTAACATGGAGTCCAGTTCGGCACCAAGATGGCACCAGGATGAGTCAGACATGTGCAGAGGACACATGATAGTATTAGGGTTATATGATCATATTTTTCCTGATCTGGGAGGACTCTGGCAGCCACCATTTGGACTAACTGTAGTTTGTTTATTGAGGATGTACGGCAACCACCTAGTAATGCATTACAGTCCAGTCTGGAGGTCATAAATGCATGAAGTAGCTTTTCTGCATCAGATATAGATAAAATGTTCCTAAGCTTGGCAATATTTCTAAAGTGGAAAAAGGCTGTTTTTCACTTTTATTTTCTTGTTTTTAGAAAACATGCAATACTGCTGTGGAATTGCAACGATTTTTGTGTGCTAGCCCTAATTGCTTTTTAGTGCATATACACACAGGAGACTTGTTGTTCACCTGCAGAAGACACCCTTAGTATTCATAGGAACAGATAAAATGGATATTTCTTCTGGTGCAGAGAGTGTATTATTTAACCTAATACAGTACATGATGTAAACTAAACAGTGCTCAAATGTATGTAGCAATGTTAATTGTTTTCAAATATTCTAAGATGAGAAAATTCTCAAAATTATGAGAATTGTAAAAATGATTAGCTCAACTTTATATAAAAAAAACTGTAATATGTACCTCACAAAGAACTTTTGGCATTAACAGTGACAATGTCATTTAATATTATTTTTACATGAATACTTAAATCATCGTTCTTTCACTGCAGTAAGCCATGAAATGTGCCTTCATTAATATTTTTATTTTACCAGGTCACCTTCTACTATCTACTATAAATCTGCACTACCAGTCAAAAGTTTAGACTAATTTCATGGTCTTTTCTTGATTATTTTATTTTTCATTCTACAGTGTATCCAAAACATGCAATAATCTCTTTTGAACAGTTGATATGGAGATGTGTGTGCTGTTCATGTTCTGTAAAGCCTTCATAATGGCTCTAACCTGAGGTGATGTTAATTGATGATTTCTGAGGCTGGTAACTTTAAATAGATTTTAAAACGATGTTACTTTTACCTTAATGGCATTGACCCATATCCAGAGCAATTTACCTTTTGTCGTATTACACATCTAAGCATTTAATTCTTAAGGGGCAACAGAGATAACTTGGTGGTGCCGTCCATCTGTCCATCCATCCATCCAAAACTAAAGTTAATTACTGTAAATTCAGAGATCTTTGGCAGTTGCAGGGTCCCTGCCTTGATCTAAATTCAGGTTATAAACTGCGGGAAGTGATGCATGTTCTTTCTATTTTCGTGTGGCTTTCCTTTGGGTTCTCTGCTTTCTTCCAACTACTGGCTATGCCAGATCACAATCCGGCTGAGTGGAAATATTTGCACAAATCTTAGCACATATTTGATTTGACCACCACTACTCCATACTATATTGAACTGGCATAAGTTTGTATATGTAATCTATACACAGCTTTATGTGTACCCACATATCATGCATGATAATTCTTGTCCCCCCCAATGACCTTGATATATCAAGCTGCATACAAACAAATTATTCATAAACATTTCCAAGGTATATTTACACAAGAAATGTGGTATTCATTAAAATTCAATTAGTTTGTAAATACATTTGTATCTCATGAGAGTTCATGAGTTTGTGCAAATTTACATATAAAAGCAGACTCATTGTGTATCGTGACTGACAGGCTTCAGTTATTTACTGCAGTTTTCTATACAGATCTCATTATCAAGTTTAAATAACATACAGATATTTATGTAACTTGCACACACTAATCTAATAGACATTGTGTGGGAATAAATCTTTAATTTGGTTTACTTCATAAAATATTGATAAACGATGCCTGATAACTTTATTACCCAAGAGGTTAGTATGTATACAGGATGCTGTCCCCATAAATAGATAAATAAACAGGAAGTGAGTAAGGGCCAGTGTTCCGAGGCACTTTAATAAAAAAAAATTAAATAAGAATTTTTAAAAATGCAAGCAGAGTCGGAACCAACATGAACCACCGATCAAACTGATGAGGCAATGGTCAGAACATTAGTGGCCAGAATATAATAATACCAAAGTGAAATCGAGAGAGTAATCATTATAAACAGACACAAGATCCAACAGAGGCAGCAGAGACAGGCAGCAATAAACAAGGCTTAGAACCTGCCCTCTGGGATTAGCAAGTAAACACAAAATTTACTTGAACATAGGGTGCTTCCTAAAACTGTGTAGCTGCCTTCTTGATTCCTTGATCCTACTTCCTTTAGTCTGTCACTCAAAAATTGAAGGAAGTCTGTCAACATTAAAGATAAACCAATTCTTCACATACACTCAGAGGATTACAGAATAAAGAAGCTTGGATGCTTCTACACAGTGGGAACAAATGCTCCACACCGGTAGAAAAGATACATGAAAAAGAGAATAAATGACAAAAATGCACAAACACAGAAATGCACAAACTAATTGAATAATTATAATTAATTAAACAAGTAAAATAAAGGAAAGAAGGATGTGCATAGAATGGACTTGAGCACTGCTGTATAAATCACTTCTTTACTTGCATTCACATCTGTTCCCAACTAAAGTACAGAACACACATTTATAGCCGTCCACACCTCTGATCTTCTTAACACATGCACTATCCTGACCAGGGATGAAGGTACTTCAGTAATTGCACTTTGCTACTATCCATAAATGTTATTTTACTTTATTTATACTTATAAGATGTACATTTAAAAAAAAAAAGTTTGCTGGAAATGTTAACAAAGGTCTCCTCTTCTCCCATCTAGCCAATCATGCTATACATCAATTAAATGAGCTCAGTTTAGCATCTAGTCATTTTAAGGTATAACATCCAAATTAATCAGTGGAGGAAAAAAACCTTTGAGGAATCATACCAATTATCTGAGGTGACCTTCTTATATGTCAAAATATAGTTAATGCTATAGCTTCTCGTGCTCTGTTGAGGATGGATGACCCATAAGACTGCACTGTCAAGCTTGATGTACACCCCTCGCCCTACCTCATAAAATATGCTGGAGTAAAGACACACTGGAGCAAAGACATGTAAAAAAGTCTTGTCTGCTTAGAAGGAATGGACTCCCATTTAATTTGAAACTGACTATATATCTTGACTTGGCTATATTTAATGAAGCGAGTCTGTTTTCTTTTGCTCTCAGAAGGTTAAATGAGCTCTGCTTCCAGTTACTAGCATAAGTAGGATAAGTGGCAGGTTAAATTTTAAATCATGGTAAATATTCCTTTAAAAAAAAAAAAAGCTAAGCAAATAGCTAAGAGCCTTCCATTGGCTAATGACTGCAGTGATTAATGTGGTTCTGCTGTTACAAAGTTATTTCGCCCTAACTGATGCAGCGAGTAGCTTCTCATCTCTTAAAGCATGCCAGAAGACATATCCTGTGCTCATGGGAAAGATGTTACTCAGATTCAGTAGGCGCTAATTATTGTCCTGTATCAAGAACAGAAAATAACTAAGGAGATTGCTGAAATGACTAAAATGCAAAACCTGAAAGGATAGTGGTGAACCATTATCTTGGAGGAAAAAACGTGTTCAGAAAAACTTCCTGAATGAGTGTGATTTGAAGATCACTAAAAAACCAACAATCCAAAAAAAAAACCCAAGTAACTCACAGCTGTGTTCAATAGTGAAAGTAAGAACATGTCCACACACACAATGAAAAAATAAATCAAAGGATTAAGACTGCTGTGACAACAGCTGTGTAGCCTTAGGGAAACCACTTATCAGTGAGGCCAATAAAAAAAATAAAAAAAAGACTTCAGTTTGCTAGGGATCATAAATAATGGACTGTGGCACGCTGGAAAAAGGTCATATGGGTCTGATGAGTCCAGATCTACCCTGTTCCAGAGTGATGGGTGCATTAGAGTAAGAAGAGAGGTGGATGACGTGATGCACCCATCATTCCTATTGTCCACTGTATAAGCCTGAGGGGTCGGGGTTAAGATGGTCAGGTCTAGGTTCAAGATGATGATGCCAGGATTCATCAGGCTCAAATTGTGAAAGAGTGGTTTAGGGAGCATGAGATCATTTTCACTCATGGATTGGCCATCACAGAGTCCAGATTTGAACCCCATCGAGATTTTTTGCGATGTGCTGGGGAAGACTTTATACAGTTCCAATAAACTTATTGAAATGATGTCATGGCCATAAAAGGCGGTCCATTGAAATATTGAAGTAAGACTCTTTTTTGGCCGGGCGGTGTACAATATATTTCATTTATTAGATTTATTCATTAGCATAGTGTTGCTTGTACACACAATATGACCAACGAACTTTTTGGATTTTAAATGACGTCTCCAGACAAAATGTGAAGGTTCTTTAAAAGGAATATCATCTGTTTCATGGTATTTCATCATATAAAAAGATTTACTTTGTACTTTTTTGTACTTGAATGCATTCAAAGGTTAGTGAAGTTTTGCACATACACTTGACTACATGCTGGTTACTTCCACTTTTTATTGCGTAAGATTTTTTCATTTCGAAAAGTCCTTTTCCCATCCAGCTTCTTTCCTTACCTGAACCCACAACCACTCCTGGCCTATTCTTACACAGGACATCATCAGCTGATAGGCATGTTTGTTATTGTTGGTGTTGACTCTATAGCTGTGTATGCAGATGTGATGATAGAGCGAATGAGAGCTGAAGTAAACAAGAACAACAAGCACAAGAGAACAGAAGAAAACATGAAAAGGACTTGTTAATTGAACACTGCTGCGTACTTCATTTCCCCCCGCTGAAGGCTAGATCCTTTTGAAGTGTCTTCGTGGGATTAGACACTATGTGTATGTATGTGTGTTTGTGTGTGTGTGTTTGAGAGAGAGAGAGAGAGAGAGAGAGAGAGACTTTGAAATAACTCATTTGGTTGTGAGCTGGCCTTTGGGCCTGGCAGTCGCTAAAGGCATCTGCCTCTTAACCAGAATGCATCTGTGACCTCTTGAGTATGAAGTGTCTGGTTTTTGATCTTCCAAGTGGGATTTCTCTTCGCCTTTATTTCCTGTATTTCACTTTTTTTTTTTTCAAAATTATCCTTGTAAATTGATTTAAAAAAAAAAAGAAAAGAAGCTAGTGAGTCAGTGTTAAATTGAAGTGTGGGTTTGATGTGGTGATGTGTGTGGACCAACAATTTGAACAAACATGGCAACTGCACACACTAGTTATCTTTCAGTTCTGCTTTCTTAGTCATCCTATTCAGCAACACTGAGGCAACTTGTTTACAGTTTATTTTGGGTCTAGAAAGGCAGCTCTTCTTGTTTAATATTGGGTCAAGCAAATGTCAAATGGATCACAGCAAGCTATTTTTTAATGATAATTTAATTTAACTGCTGTGACATACAGCATACTTAAGCAATATCACATCAGAGGGAGCGATGTTGTGATGAATATCAGCATGGCTGTGATGCGGCAAAGACAGCATGGCCATGCTGATATTCTGTACAACAGCACAACCTCAAGTGTGATATTGCTTTTATACAACAGTTACACAAATGATTCCATAACTGGCGAAGTTAGCGACCGACAGTTAGCGACTGACGGTAAGTGTAATTAACAGTGGTGAAGTAGTTTTAAATTCTTGTCCTATGTAGTCAAAAGGTGAGGAGAATGGAGATGGTGGACAGTCCTTTGGAGCTTATGAGATTTACTTTCGATTTCCACTTATTCCACTGTTGAATATCAAATAACTTCTGGGGTTAAAACCCAAACGTCATTAAATGACAATACCCTACATAGCACGTATTATGCTATGTAGGGTATTTAAATGATTAAGGGTATACTGTATAATCCCTTGTTACACACAAGAAGTAGTGCCCTTGATCAGGGGTTAGAAAGAGATTTGGGATTCAGCCTTGTGTTAGACCTTAGTTAGCTTTGTAGCCTGCGTTAGCTGTGAACAGAGTAACACAATCGGTTCAGTGGCAGTTTGAAATGTGACATGGGGTTATACTTGTAGTCAAGTCCCAGCTCTGTTACGCCCTGTATCACTATATCTTTTGCACCCCAGACAATTGTATGGTATTAAGGATGTCTGATGCTGTGTTTGTGAGTATGTTTCTTAGACAGCCTCAAACACAGTCAGGAGTGTGTGTGAAAGTGCTGATATAAGATGGGCAGTATTTCTGTATGAATCTAAAATGTCATCATTCAAGAATGTTTACCGAGTCCTTTTCATTCAGCATATTGAAATAAATCATACAACAGTGGTTCTTTAAATCTTAGATCATTTTATCAAACTGTGTGTGTGTGTGTGTGTGTGTGTGTGTGTGTGTGTGTGTGTAGTTTGTATATGTGTGTATGCAGGTTTGAGATCTTTTGAGTAACTGCTTTATTATGACCAGTTAGGTACTGTAGTCAATGTATGTTGCAGGAACAGAACTGGATAGGTTGTTGCTCATTGCTCAACCATAGGGGATTAGTGCCTTATTATACAATTAGTATATTAGTTATTATATATTACCTTATTAGATTTTAAATACTGTATAATGTGCAAAAGTCTTAGGCACAATGTTTATAAAACATTTTAATACAAACTTTGTTATGCATGGGACTTCATTATAAATTCAGGGGGGAAAAAAATCCAAACATTTGTATTCCATCAAAAAATAAATAAAGTAATAAAAAATGCAGGAAAATATCTGTAGGCCAGAATAGAAAGCAGCATGCTATGTACAACAATGTTTTTCTTTTTTGACAAAAAGACAAAAACAATAAAAAACAGGTGTAACAAAATCCTCAGAAGGACTGTGGAAGGTTCTGCAAGATGTTCAATAAAACTAAGAAGCTGATTTTGTTATAAAACTGCACAGATCTTATATTAGACTAATATATTAGACTATGCAGTCCTCAGACTATATTTTAAGCAAATGGTCTTCACACCAATTATGTCTGATTAATTACTGTGTACTTCTTTTTAGAGTATTTTCTAAAATGTATAAGCTTTTATTCAGACATCCTTTCTCTACAGCAGTTATTTGCATTTGGCTAAGACTTTTGCACAGTACTGTTCATTTTGATAATTAGTTAACTGGATGTAGCTTCTGTTGTGTCCCAAACGTTTTTCCCACAGCGGTGTTCAGTGGATAATGAAACAGGTATACTTTACACTCGTATAAACTTCAGGGTAAGATACATATTCATTAATCCAGAGGGAAATTTATACTGTAAAGATTTATAATCCCAGCATCCCAGCATTTTGTGTTACGGAAGATTGGATGGATTCCCATTGGAGTCTGGTTCCCTCAGGGCTTCCCACGTTGTCTCAGCAAGTTTCTTCTTTTGCTAAACTTGCTTTGTCTGTTAAATATACAGATTTGGTTCTTAAGTTCCCTTACTTGGGATTGGAGGACTCAATGCATGATCATTGAAGTAGTCTGTAGAAGGTTTGTAGCACACTCCCTCTGTAAGACCTATAACATGCTTGGCATGAGAAGCACAGTAAAACATGGGGCTGTCAGAGATGTACTGTAACAGAGACAGCTAAAAAAGCCTGTATATCCGGAGAGGCAGAAAATGGACTGCGAGAGCTAACAAGAGGGCTTAATTGATTGCCATTGATCCCAACAACCAATCACTGATTGCTCTTATTCCCAAGGAACAATCAACAATCACCATTGTTCCCATCAACCAATTACACAATTGATTGTTCATCTCATCTTATTTTAAACTGGCTTGGGTAAATTGACAACTTCACAGTAGTGAGTTATTCCAGCAAAAATAATTTCCCTTCTATCAACCTCCTGACTGTTGTACATACAGTACTCCTACTGCTTCTTTCTGTGTGTGTTCTTTGTAGAAATGTGTAATTAGGTGTCTTCAAGATCTTCAAAGTTTTCTTTCTTTATATAACAAGTCATGATGGGTCAGATGATCATGATGATTGATGATGATGATATTATCCAGTGACTTAAAGTGATTATTTTTTTGGAACATGCATTAGCTACTTTCTCTTGAAAAGAGTTGGCAACAGTTGGGAGTTGAGTGTCCAAAGGTAGTAAAGTTCTGGATCGAAACTGTCTTATTGCTGTCTGTGGTGAAAGGCACCAGCACAGCTAAGCTTTGTCAGCAATGATTCATCATTAGCTTTATGATCACATCAAAAGCACACTTGGTTGGCTGGCAAGACAACAGCTAAAGGTTTTTGTTGGCAGCCACATTTATTATCTTAATTTAAATGCTTTACTTAGAATTATCAGCAAGGATTCACAAAGCAAGCCAGAAAGCTGTCATCAAGCACTTTCTCTGGCATGGTCCAGTTCAACAATGAAGCAGTCATTGATATACTATTGTTTAAAAGTATCATGAAGAAGTTTAGCATAGCCTGGAGGCTACTCATTACAGAGGGGCGGGAGATAATGCTTTGATCATCGATTAATGATTATGCTGATGTCGAGCATATACTGACACTGAATGCTCTGAGTGCTGAGTGTATTTGATTGAGAATCACCATGCATTTTACTTTGCGTTTTTTAATCTGTGATGTTTAAAAAAAAAAAAAAGTGTGTGTGTGTTTTGTGCTCTTTAGTGATTTCATGGCCATACTGTATGAAAACCTTCATCTCTTTTCCAGTGCTTTGTTTTAGTACTTGCACACTCAGATGTTTACTTCAACATTTGTTTCTGTTTCAGGGTTTGGATAATTTTTCTTGTAATTTATCCCTGCAGTGCATTTCCTCAGCACTTTGAAGGCTGCATTGTACTCTCTGTAGTATTTTACATTCCTAATTAGCATGTTCATTTTATTGATTCTGTATAATGCATTGGATTCCCTTGTCATATTCTGCCATGTGTAACATCAGTCTCGTCTGTGTTTTAAATTTCTCATTGTGTTTCTGCTTTGTAGTACGTTTTCTCGACACTTTGGAAGCCTTTGCCTCCTGCAGTGGTTCTGCTCAGAGAAGCATGGTGCTGGCATGGAGGGAAACAGAGGCTTGTCCTCTTCGAATTACAGCTTTTCACACAGAGAAGGGAATAATGGATCTGGACTATCATCCTCAACTTAACCTTATCGGTACTTTGTTATTAATTTTCATTTTTTAATAGCAACAGCTGATTTGAGTTCACTTCCCTACTGTTTTTTAATACTATTTTTGTACTGTTATATAATAGTACCAAAATCTTATTTGCCTTGTTGCTGAGGTGTTGGGATTTTGCTAAGGTCTTTTTGATGTTTTACGAAAGTATGTAACTTTCACCTGGATAAATGGACGTACTGTAATTTTCCTTTATGGACCATAATTATTATAGGGATTTATAGTGATCTATAAAAAGTTTTTACATACTATCTTGCCATTTATGCATTTTACCATTCTTGCGACTAAGAGAAAACATGCACAAAAATATTCTCTATCAATAGTTTTGCAACAACTATGTTTTTTTTTTTTTCAAAACTGCCAGAATGGATTTATCTTCCTCATATGCAAAATAGAAACTGAGCCAACACGATTCCATAAATTGAGAAAAATTAGACTAATCTTTTTACATGACAAAAGAAATGCTGTTGAATAAATGGAGGATGGGC
The DNA here is from genome assembly GCA_013621035.1 of Clarias magur. Lineage (NCBI taxonomy): Eukaryota > Metazoa > Chordata > Actinopteri > Siluriformes > Clariidae > Clarias > Clarias magur. The sequence continues at coordinate 3,734,906 of QNUK01000018.1, forward strand.
TGATCTGTCTGTGTACAGCTCTAAGCTGTAAACAAATGAATCAGCTGACAGAAGATTTAATGCTCACCTATTATCATTAATATGATATATTATTGAATATAATTATTGGCATAACAGTTAGTCAAAATACTCTAACTTCCACTTCTGTCTCTCAGCCATTCATTCAGCACTCATCATTCATTTCGGTTCAAAACAACTTCCACTTCTGTCTTTTGTCTTCTACCCTGATCATTCATTTTGTGCTCCCAGGTGTCTTTTATGAAATTTCGTGGGTGTCGCTAAATACAAATGAGCTGTCTCATAAGAGCACTTTACATTATATGAGCCATCAACATATGAAGAAAATCAGGGTTTCTGAAACTTCTGTTACATTTTTATTCAGTTTAGCTTATGCAAATATTTATACACGGCTTTACTGAAACAAATGATGAATGAGGCCCATTATTTAGAGTGAATACAGACACAGTAAATATTCGTGCTTCATGGTGCATGCTTTCTTTTTGCCAGAAAGGTTCACAGGGCATCTGGTTGGGATACGACGTGTGCTTCGGGATTGGAATCCTGCAATTTTACATTTGAATACAAGTACAGATAGCACTGAACAGATAGAGATACCAATGGAGGCATTGTTTTACAAAAAATTATACCCTGATGTGTACCATCTCAGTGACATAAATAGCTTCAATTTAGTAGCTTTGATTTTCTGAGAGTGTATAACTATCAAGTAATTTCATTCTCAGCCATAAGCGATGTTCAAGCTGTTCTACTGTTCTAGCGGGACTGGTAAAAATGTATCAGGTGCAGCAGCATTGCTATTATTTGTAAACACTTTCGTGTGAAGGGCATCGTAAAGATGATCTAAGGTCTCCTCACCAGAAGGAGCACCAGCAAAGTATGTGTGTCCGATAAAGTGGCCAGTAAGTGTGGTGTTTAAAACTCGATAGCACTCCTCCACCTGAATCACTCTTAGCATACCAGTGCTTAAGCACCTAAATAATATTAGATAAACAGTGATCTCTGTCCACTTCTACAGTAGATAGCATAGAAGGGGCTACAGTCAATAATCATCTACGTCCTAAAAATTGAATGAAGTGTATAAGTTAGGAATGGAATCTTGTTTAAGAAATATGTTGTTCTTCTCTCATAGCTACTGCAGGTCTGGATAATCAGGTGTGCCTGTGGAACCCTTACCTGGTCTCTAAACCTGTTGGCATCCTTCAAGGTCATGTTACCAGCATAGTGGCAGTTCAGTTCATGCAAGGAAAAAAACAACTGATGAGCTTCTCTAAAGACAAGGTGAGAAAGAGAAGACACAAATTCACCATTGTTTTCATTAACATATTGACTTCCAGTATCACAAAGCAGATATACAATCAATATGAATGTAAATGTAAGTACATGTTATACTATGTCAAATTGGAAAATGCAATCAGGCAATGCATAAATTTGTCATAATTTGAGTGGGTAAAGTCACTATATTCATTAAAGGGTAACATGAATTTAAATACAACAATGACACTGATGCAGTGAAAATATAACCCCTTTCATAACTCGTGACAATTCAGTTATCTTGCATATTGACAGGAGCGAAATCATGGTGCATATGGTATATAGTGACAGGTTTGACTATAGAAAAATAACTGAAAATCTGGCATTTCAAAAGAAATGATGATTTTCTAACAGATAGCCAGATGTAAAAGCTGTAGAGTTGGAGCACTGCATGTAAGTTGTATTTGGTTCATAGTTTGATTTCCGTCTCTCGTTCTCTCTCTGCCTTAGGTTTTAAGGGTGTGGGATGTGTCCACTCATCTCTGTGTCCAGTACATGGCAGGACTCTTCCCTAAAGCTCAGGAGTGTAAAATACTCCTGTTTTTTCATGAGGAGCAATCACGCCTCTTCCTCTCCTTTAACAGCACTCTGTTATTCCTGGAGGCAAAGAAAGAGGATAGAAAAAGGGTGATGAGTCACGAGAGTGCCATCACTTGCGTACTTTACAGTTCTCTTTTTAGACAGGTGGGGGAGCTCTGACCCCATGAAACATTCCTTAAGAGACACTTCTGTCCTCTAGATATACACACACACACACATGCACACCCACACCCACACCCACACATACACACACATACACATACACACACAACACCAATACCTAACACTTTGATGTTGTACTTCTCTAAGGTTATCAGCAGTGACGCAAATTCCAGCGTGAAGATTTGGCTCATGGACACCGGACGGAAGGTCAAGCACTTTCCCCGTTGCCATGGCAATGCTGAGATAACCACCATGGCACTGGATGCAACTCAGACAAGACTCTTCACTGCTGGCATGGATGGAGCAGTTAAGGTCAGAGTTCACAAGTGCATTATTACAGCAATTATGGGTAATTTTCGAAAATGTGGAAATCAGAAATGAGAAGAAATCACTTGTTTGTCTTACTGTAGGTGGACTTTAGTCCTAATTCTATCTTAATCTGTACTGGCATATTATATTGTTCTCATCAGGTCCTAGACCTTGGTAATTATAATATCAGGTAACAAACACATCAGATTCCATCGCATCATTATTTATTCTACAAAAATAAAATCCAATAAACAAATCAGCCCGCAATTAAAAAACATGTGAAAATGTAATTATACAGTACATCCATGTTGTCTGTGCATTCAATTAAAAAGATAATTTGCAGAACATTGCTGCTGATGAAATGCACTTGATAACTTTTGGTGATCTGGAGCCTTCAGGTTTGTATAAAGACCTTGCTGTGAAGCCATCAGCAATGATTTCAGAGAGGCAGCTTTTGCTACATATCAGTCTGGGGAGGGTTATAAGGCCATATGCAAACAATTGCAAATCCATTATTCTACAGCGAGAGGGATTAGTAGGAAATTGAGAACACTGAAGACTCTGCCAATCTTTCTGTGAGTGGACAACAAGCAATTCATCCCAAAGTCAAGCTTTGTCATGCTCAGAGAAATTTTGAAGAAGGAAGATTTATATCTATGTATCAGACATTAAGTTAGGATGCTCAAAAAAATGTTGATGTTTGTGATTCTACTATCCAAAAGAAATATATGGAAGGATATCTAAAAGAAAGTATTTTCTCTCTAGAAATAACATGCTAACATGACTTTGGTTTGCAATACAACATATAAAAATTCTTCTGGAGCAGTTCTGGAACAGTGTGCCTTGTGTGGAGTTATGTTGGGTTATAAACAAACAAACAGTAACAACAAATCCCCCAAATATTTCATGCCTACTGTCAAGCATGCCAGTGAAGAATGGACATCTGCTATGTTTTTTTTTTTTCCCCCCCAGCCACAGGTTCAGGCTTCCTTACATTTATTGAATCAATAATGCACTTAAGGTAGCACAAAGGCAGAGTGGTTAGCACTGCGCTCTCTCATCTCCAGGGTTGAGAGTTTAATTCCCATCTCAGGTCTGTGTGTGTATGTTTTGACTATGCTTGGTGGGTCTCCTTCCATAGTCTAAAGACATTCAAATTTGGCATTCCTAAAATTGCTTGTAGTGTGTGAGTATCCCCACTGTTGGATTGGCACATCCAGGGTGTATCTTACTTTGTGCCCAAAGTCTCCTGGGATAGGCTCAAGACCCCCATGACCCTGTACAGGGTAAGCAGTATAGCAGATGCAAATTATTCTAGATAACAACCCTTAGCACATCAGCAAAAGAATGAAATGAATGGAAGAAAAGAAACAAAATCAAGGTTTTGGAATGGCCATGAATGACTTCAACCCCACCCTGTATGCTGCGGTACAACCTTTCACCAGCAAATGTTCTCAAACATCAATGAACTAAAATGATATTGTAAGGACATTCATTGAAATTATTTCATGATTTGAGAGATTTATAAACTAACTCATAAAACCTCATAGAGCAACATGATTATTGCTGGTAAAGGTGCTACTAAAAGTTAATGAATGAATGGATGATCATTGTACTCTTTCACACGTGTTTTATAAAGTGGACTTGACTAGGTATTGTGGACCAGTGACATAATTATGACTAATGACTGATGATGCCATTGCTAGACTAGTTCTAAAATTGCATTTATGAATTGATTGTTTTTATGAGTACTGTTCATCTTTGGGGGGGGAAAAAGAATCATATAGGACAACATGTGCTTTATTATTCTCCTCATATACAGTACACACGTATATAATTATATAATGTGTAATATAAAAAATCCTACTATAAAAAAAAAGTACTATACTGTTATGGTCTTGTGTTTATATATGTGCAGGTGTGGGATTTTAATGGCCACTGTCACCACAGCCTGAACGCATGCCGAGACCTGCCGGGAGAAATCTTAGAGATATTGGTGCTAAAGAGGACGGTGTTAGTGCTTGGCTGGGACAGGTGAGAGATTGAGGAATATAGAGAGAATGAATAAGATAATAGGTGTGTATATCTAATGCCACACTGTAAAATTAAATGCATTTACAGAATCACATTTAGTGACGGCTATAGAAGTTTAATTCTGGGAATTCCTAAGAGTCCTTAACTACTTTGGGATTTTATGAGCAAGGATTTAAAAAAATTACAATTTAGTTTATTGTTTGTTAGTTTGTTGAATCATGTTTGTTAGTTCCCTGAAATGGGGAGGCCGTGTAGGCAGTTTAGCCCACACTTGTCTTTATGCACTATATATAAAGGTGACCTGACTTGACTCATAAAACAAAGTGAACAAAACTAAAAAACAAATAATAATAAAAAAAAAAAAAAAAAAAAAAAAAAAAACCTTTACAGCAGCACAACAGTGACATTTGGCCTGTGGCTGATATATTGTAGGCTCAAAAGTTTGAAACCTGGTGAGGATAAAAAGGACTGGACGCACTAATTGTAAAAAGAAAGCATGCTTGCCCTCACAGATTTATAGCTATTCTGTGATGGGGAGAAGCAGCTAAACTCTTGTAAAAATGTATTTTTCAGTCAATATGTGGCCAATATGTTGCTTTTACTACTCTTTAAAAAAAAATATATATAGACATATTCTATATCATTATGAAGATAATTTTTCTAGTCTTTTCCTATCATGTTTCTGTTCATGGAATAATGGCCAAGCTTTAGAGTCATTTCTGTGTGCGCGTGTGCGCGTGTGCGCGCACCCTATTTGTGGGCACCCTGTTGTCTTACATCTTCCAAGCAAAAACTAGCTCTGACATTTAGAGATGAACTTCTAATCCTCTGCAGTCATATCTCATCTATTTCTCATCAATGGAGCCTTTTTCTTGCTTTTTCTCTCTTCATTCTAATCTCTGTCTGTCTTTCAGGGTGATCACTGTGTTCAGGATGAGCTCGTTCTCTAGCTTCTTTGTACAGCCTTCAGAGTGGAAAGGTGGTGTTCAGCATCGCGGGCACATTTCGTGCGCAGCGTTTCATCCACCTCAGACCTTAGTCACTGGTACTCTCCTCCTTCTCATGCCCTTTAATTCTCTGGCTCTCATATTTATATCTATTAAATTAGCAGGCGCTTGCTGTGTTCAGTTCTGGAGACAGCTGCTTTAGTGGTTTCAAGCTGCTTCCAAGGTCTGTTTGTCATTGGGCAGCATTTTAACCTGAAAAGGAACCTTGACAGGTGTTCAGGACTCCCGTCAGTATCCTCAAAAGACCGCGTCCTCGTCTGTTAGTGTACCCTGAATGGAACATGTTTATTTGCTATCAGCTTTCCAGAGGGAAAAAATGGCTCTCAGCACACCAGGTCTACTGTACAGTATTCTAAATAACAGTGTTTTTGTCATTTGCTTTCTGTTAGCTGCAAGTTTACTATTACAGTTAATATACACATCATATAAAGCAAGAGTTAATGATTGTTTCAGCTCTCATTGGTGTAGTGAATTGAATTGTAGGATTAGCTCTATTAATAATAATAATAATAATAATGCATAAAATAAGGATTTTTAGAGCAACCTTCAGAATGGGACTATATTTAATGAGAGGTCAATTTTAACTTGGACTTTGTAATGACCTAAATGCAATTTTGTACTTCTAAAGAAACCATGTTTACTTTTCCAAGTTGCACGTTGCAACACCTGTTATATTCAATCCTTTGATTGTTATTTATACTATGTTATTTATAAATTCAGACGGCAAACTGTGCTCTTGTGAAAATTAGCATCTTCCTACAATGCCAGTAGCCTGATGGAAAAAAAAAAGAAAAAAAATGTGCATGAAGATTTTAAAGAGTATCTTTTAAAGAGACTACAAGGGTGGCAGCAGTATCAATGAGTATGATCATTTAAAATTAGAAAAGGCAAAGTGCGTGGACACAAATGGCTTCCATAAGGATGGAACAGTGAAGAGGGCATTTAGAGAAACTGGCATGCATGAGAGCACTTCAGTTCTGTGAGCCCAGAGACATGTGCATGTCCTTTCTCCTTGCTTGCCAGAGTCTACATTTTGCTCAAGAATCAAGGTGCAATTCACTGTATATTGTGGTCATTTTTAAAAGACCGTGCTCACCGATGCAATGCACAGCGTTCTCAGTTCGGCTACCTCTCCTACCATCTGCGGTGTTTAAATGGCATAAAATCTTGAGTCAAGGAGTTCATTGTTGGCACCCCTAATAGCATCCCCTTTTTAATTAGTCAGTCTTAAGTGCGGCCTTAAAAAATAATTACGCAGTCTTTCTGAGGTATTTCTGGCAGTCCTTAGTAGGTCATATTTTGGAGATGTATATTTTTAAGTAGACAGGAAATATGGGTCATTCAGTGAGAAATATTATCTTGCTTATGAAATAATCATTTGACAATGTTGTATTGTTCGTACTAACCTCCAGTGAAGTAAATAGCTCTTATTGCAGCACCCAGATTTGTGGATGCTTTGCTGCTTAATTTACTTGATGGAAGAGCATTTTGTTAACTTTTAAAGCTGATTTAAATATAAAGGTTGCATCAGCGTGATGAGAAACGAGAGTGGATGTCGTTAGGAACTTTTGAAATCGCATGGCTGCTGGGTGAATAAATAACGAACAGCCAGTTCTAATCAGCGCTAAACCAGGAAACATGCTATTTAAACAGTACTGTTTAAATACTTCTCACTTTTAGTTCTTTTGTGTTTTGACTATGTTTGTTGATTCTGTGCATTATTTTTATCTTGTTTTGTGTAGGTGGTAGTGATGGTGAGATTATAGTTTGGAACAACAGCACTGAAAAGGCCATACGCAAACTACACAAAAACGTACAACACCAAGAGTGCAACTTTAGTTCAGGTATGTCTTTTTTTTTTTTTTTTTTAAATACAAACATAAATAGAAACACTTTTATAATGGCATAGCAGGGTCATTGCCGCCTCACAGCTCCGGAATCTGTGGTTCGATTCTGAGCTTGGTTTATTGCATCAGCTAGGTTTTGTTTTGTATGTTCTTCCCATGTGAGCGGGTGGATTGACTATTCTAAAGCATCTAAATGGATGTGTGTGCCCTTTTATGGACTAGTGTATTCATTCCTTAGAGTTCCCAGGATAGGCCCTGGGTCCAGCACGACCCTTCACTTAGATAAAGTGGTAAGATGAAGAAATGAAGAAATAAATTATTTATTTTTTATAACAGACCTTGTATGAAATCCTCAATTTTTGGCCAACAAGTAGTTTGGTAAAAAGTAAAATATAGATTCATTACCTCAACCATTGTCCATCAGGCAATACATGTTTGTAATCTAGCTACAATGCAGCATGTGCGTGAACCTGTCAATCAGAAAATTTCATTTTCAGTCCGTGGAATGATGCAACAGAAAAGTGATTGCCCTATTGTCCACTGACTGTGAGTTCAAATCCTGATGATGCCATAGCCATCTTCCCTGTCAATCACAGTGAAAATAGAAAATCACATCCACTTGTGAGCTTTTGTATGTGGAGGGAGGGCACACAGCACATGGTGTGTTATAGTGTTTTAACAAGCAGTATGTACAGTGACATCCAACAAAATGCTTTCCAACTTTTATTAAAAAAAAAAAAGAAAAGAAAAGAATTGTTTATACTGTAATTACAAGGGCAACATGCTCAAAATTACCTGCAGTATGCTCTGAAAAAAGAAATGCAGCAGTTATTATTTTTTGTTTGGATTTGCCATCCAGAAAGAAGTACATTATGTAGGCAGTAAAACTCAAGCAAAACCATTTTTTTTTTCCCTCCCACAGACGGTGAATACATGTCTTTTGTGCGAATATAAAGAAAAGTTTTTGGAAAGGCCTGTTTAGGATGCAGGGGAGGGGGACATTGTCCAAAGCATGTACGAATGAAATAATCTATTTAGTTTACGGCTGAAATGTTGGACTCTTTGTGTGTGAAGCTAAAGAAAACTGTCAGTGAGCTGTAACTGTCCTTCATCGCAGGTAGCACGTTGTCTACTATTCCCAGTAATGAACAACCAACTGCAAATTCCAGTGAAAATGATTCAAGAAGTTACATTGTGACCAGATTGGCCTTACTGGAAGGACGAGAAACAGCTGCTGCAACAGGTATTGGAAAGAGAGAGGAACGAAAATTTTCCCTAGGCAGATATTTCGATAATCACACCTAAACACAGGACAAATGTTTTAGAAAATACACAATCAATGCATAATTACGTCTGTGTGTATTAAGGTGGAGCTGATCTGGTGTCGTGCGGGGGTTCAGACGTTGTTTTTTTCTGGAATACAGCGAATGCTCGATTAGTTGGCAAGTTTGTGGCACATGAAGGCTCGAACTCCATCATAATGACTGCGGGTGGGAACGGTTGTTACCTGATCACAGCAGATATGGGTGGAGTGGTGAAGGTGTGGGACATCCAGGTAAGAGCACTAGCAAAAATATTCTGTTTTATAAGATATTAAACACCAGTTTAAGTGATTAACACAACAACAGCTTGTTCGTACAGAATCAAAGCTGCAAGGATGATAAATAAATAATTCAGGTAAATAATAAATCGCAACAATGAACTTATCTAAAATAACGTCCCATTTTAAAGTAATTCACTCTTGAAGAACTTGTTTTAGTGTAAATTAAAAGTGTTAAATAAGATTTAAATTATGAAAGATTAGGAGCTTATATCTTACTTCTATATAATACATCACGTATATCTAACCTCCGAAAGTAAATCAGAGGTGATTTCTCACCTCTTGCTGCTTCACCATACCAGTGATGATGTGTTTTATCTGGGTGACAATCAGGAAAGTCAACCCGATGGCCTATGTCCATGAAATAAAATGTCAAGCTGGTCTTTAGAGGGAAGCAATATAGCAGTCAATTATGTGATATATCTGAAATGTCCCAGGCAATACAGTATTAAAAATTGATATGTTCTGAATTCTGGATGTTATATAATAGCATTTTAATCAAAGTTTGAATGAACTGTCTAGGTCTGTCTAGTATTCTATGTTTCTCATACTCGAATATTATGACAACATTAAATTGTGCTTTCCCAGTTTCCTTAGTTCCAACTAAACTGGAATTGATCCTTGTGGCTTGTTTACTATTTGATTTGATTCAGTTTAGCACATAATTAAACATTTCCTGAGGGTCATGTTGAAAGGAGTGGGACTGAAAATGCACTTGGAAATACGGCAGTAGAAAACAAATCTTTGGCAATCGTGTGCTCAAGGGAAAAAAAATAGCATTGATAAAGTGGAGTCCGTACGTAATGATGATATAATTATATGAATGTCTGATTTAGCTTATTTACTACCAAAGCACAGCATCACAGGGTAAGATTATGTTCGCACCACAAGGTGAAGCAGACATGGAAGCAGACCAAAATCAGTGTTCCAAACTCTATTCAGAGAAACTGAATAATGCATGCCTAAAAATTCACTAGATGCTATTAGCTAACTTATTTATTGACATGCCATCAACAGTTGCATATTGAAACAAAAGTTCATATGGGGAAGATTTTCTGAAGATGTTTAGACTAAAATAGACATTTTGTTCTGAATAGAAAATAATAGATAATGGATAAAAATATAGAAAATATTATGCATTGTATTAGGAATACAGGCAGGAAATCAGTGGTTATGAGTATTTGAAGTAAAAATAGACATATGGAAAATGGTTACAGATGGAAAAGCTCATAGCCTTTTCTTATGGCAAATATTGTCAAAAAGAGACTTCAAAATGAACAACGAAGAAGTGTACTAGTGGGACCAACAGTGGTGGTCCTTGATTGGTCTTTGGCTTTACACATTGGTGGTAAGTGGACAGAACTTAGAGAGCCATAATGACAGTATTTGGACAGTCGCTAATGTCTACTAAAAAAAACTACTTTGTATAAAATCTCCAAAATTCATGAAAAACTGTGATGCTTCACTGGAAACATTGTCCAAAGCCATTCTCTTAGCTAGCTTTGGCCCAATTATTTTGGTCAGTAGCTGAGTGTGATTGCTGTGTTCAGACCTGCCTAAATGAACTATACAAAAGTTGTAAATGCACAGAATTTTGTTGAAATAAAAGCCTATATGTGCTTGCCTTGGTAAAGGAGAAATTAGTATTTAAATATTCCAGTCTAATTGCAGTGCAGGTTCATCATGGACATTTTGATATCTGATATCTGATTAGAAACAGAACTGATTAGGCTTCTGTCTATTTCAGTGCAGCAAGTAACTTTCCAAGAAGTTGATCAAAGGCTAGCATTCCCTGTCTGAGGAAATCACACTTAACTGGCAGGTTTTTAGACATTTTAGACAGTCTGACTATTTTAACCACTAGTGGGATCGTTCCCAATGTGATCTTTGCAGGGGGTTAGCCTACACAAGATTTAAAAAAATCAATAAGATCACTTCCACATTGATTTGATGAAATATTTATGTGGGAGGCACAGGAGGTGCCAAACTTTGTGAAGTGTAAAGATTAAAGCTTATGCAAGCCTGACCCAAGATTAACCAAGGCCACTTGAAAGGGAAGAAATTCTCATGATGCAGAGTGACCAATTATTCAGACTGTTTATCTCTAAATTGCACCCACTAGTCCCACACTGACCTCATTAGAGAGCAATCATGGATTCAGCTTTTCCTCAGACATCTCTAATAGCAAATTTCCACACACACACACACACACACACACACACACACACACACACACACACACACACACACACATATACATATACACATATATATATATATATATATATATATATATATATATATATATATATATATACTAATAGCACATTCATCAATGATGTTTTTCTGCAGGAGAAACACTCCCTCCTCTAGTCATCATGTCTGAAGGACACAAGTTTCTGTCCTTGAGCCACAAATGGAGCCTGTCAGCAGAACCAACATGATTGATGAAGGGAGAGCAGGGTGTTTGTCAACTCCTCATAACTTTCTATGAAGTATAACAGCTCTTCTCAATGAGGATAAATCACGTGTTCGCTTTCATTTTACTGCTTCAATAGCTCGTGATAATTTGCAGCCTCACATTTGGGCCTGCTCGTCAGATATAATTGCTTTACAGGCTGACATGTTGTCTCTGTGGCTGTGACACAAGCTACTAATTCTTTTTAACTGCCAGCGTACTAAAACCTCCACTGAAAACACTGCTAAACAGGAAAATGAACTAAAGGGTTATAATGTAATTATACATTTTAAGTTTTTATTTACATCATTAATTTTCTGTCCATCTTCCTGTTGATGCAGGTAGCAACGGAGTCCATTCTGCTGTTTTTTTTTCTGTTTAAGATCTGATTCAGTTTAGAAAGTCTAAGGCCTTGCTCAGACTGACAGCCCAAATCCGTTTTTTGACATATCCAGATTCCTTTCATGATTTTTGCAAATCTGATCTGAACCACATCCAGAGGTGGTTTGAAGTCAGATTCCTAAAGATGTATTTCAGTCTGGATTCAAAATTCAGGATTCTTTACTGTCCCTATACAGGTATAGCGAACGGTGCATTATAATTTAACTTCATTTGAATTTTTAGTGCCAACTCGATAGTACAGATGAGAAGTATACTAAATTTCAAACATCACCAACATACAACCGGGTTCCATTCAGAGAGCTCATTCGTAGGTCCGATTTGTCCGATAAGTCCAATTGTAAGTTCTACAAACACTGTCTAGGTACTAGGATACTAACACAATTGGCTATACACAGTATAAAACTAACATGTTCCATGATCTTGTCCCTGTTGAACAAACAACGTCTGCCATCTTTTCACCTCGCCCCATTCTCTCAATTATTTTCACGTTTGTCTTCACCGTTATTGCTTGGCGCTTCTTACTCATACTAGGCTCATTTTAAGCTGCTTTTTAGCTTGCTTCTGGACATCCTAGAATGCACGCTGCACTGACGTGACAATGTACGCTGGACAAACGCATGTTTGTATCATCAGAAGTTTGTAGCTCCTGTCGATTGAATATTGACATCAATATATTGAATCATGAAAAGATTAAATAAATATGTGTAAGTACTATAAAATGTAAACATTATAAACAAATTGTGAATTATAATAAGTTTATTTTGTTTATTTGTATTTGTAGACCTAGCAGCATTTAACCCCCTTACAATGCTAGGACAGAAACTATCCTCAAGTCTATTGGTATGTGAAAAAATGCCTCTGAATTGTTTACCCGATGGCAGTAGATTCAATAGATGATAACCAGGGTGGTAATGGTCTTTTAAGATGTTATCTGCCCTTAAGGCAACGCGCGCTGTGGAGTTCCCGAAGGGAAGGCAGGGAGCAGCCAATAATTTTCTGTTGATACTCTACTCACTGAAATCAGACTTCAAACTGTCCATTCGTCACTCGCAACCTGAGAAAAGTTTCTGTCCACATGTAAGTTCATGTCCACACAGTCACATGAGTCCATGGTTGAAAAATGAGCGGGGAGGCGATGGAAGAAACTGAGATTGAAATTATTGATTTCTAATATTGTATTGTAATTTTGGTGTGTTTTAGGGGGTCACAGGGATCATTTGTTTGTAATGCCACTAATTTCCCCTTGAATTTTCTATGCAGCTAAATTAATAGTGTTTTCAGGCAGAGCAGCTGGCTTAACCGCAGTATGTAAATGAAGACCAGTAGTCCCTGGACAGAGGACAAAGTGAAATGTCTGATAGTACTTTGGGGGGGATGCATCAGTACAGGCAAAGCTAGAGGGATTTTACAGAAACAGGGTGATACATGAGGAAATTCTGTGCTGTGTGTGAGCATCCAGCATCATTACGACAGCAACCAATGCAGATAGGTTGACAATGTGTCAGATTTGGGCTGCCAGTCTGAATAGAGCCAAATCCAGTGCTATCACTTTCAAATAACAGTCAACAACAACAGTCAGCAGTCAGTCCTGATGATCAGATTTGTGAAACAAATCAGATCTGCCTGTGCTTTGAACAAGGGCTCAGTCCTCTGATAAGAACTGCTTTTACAAAAGAAAAAAAATGTTCATTAAAAAAAATAAATACATATAGTTACATTTAATGTCAAGGAATGACCACAAGACAAGTTGGTTTATACAGTTGTTCCCTTTACCAGACAGAATTGCAGCTTGTTTTGTTACTGTGAAAGTGGGATGCACAAAGTCCTGAGACCCAAAGTCTGGTGGCATAATATTAATTACTGGAGACTCCTTATATAAATTTAAAATAAATGTCACCTTTAGCATGTTATTCTTTACTGAGTGTTTAATTAAAAAAAAAAAAAGCCGTTTATCATTCATTCATTTACATAAAATTGGATAATAGAAACCTGGGTTAAAATGCATGTTTCTGTGTAAAAAAAAAAATGAAATCAAAACAAATCATCCCAGATGTTATCCCACCTGTAATGTGATATAACAGTCAAAATAGGATTAAGATCTTCGGCATGGGCTAGACTGGGTCATTCCAAAAATATAGATGTTCGTTTTCTGAAGTCATTCCAATGTTCACATGGATTTGTGATTTTTTATCATTTTAATGATGTCTGGTTAAATATTTCAGCTGTCTATCAGAGACTTGAAATTTGGTACAAAAATAGATTGGTATTTGCACCATGATTCCCTCTATAATGACTATCGCCCCAGTACCAGCTGAAGAGAACCAGACCCAAAGCATGACATTTCCACAACCATGCTTCACTGGGGGTATAATGCTCTTTGGTTGATATGACTTTTTGTTTTTGTTCTAAACATATCTTTTAGGATTTTTACCTAAAAGGTTCCACCTTGGCCTCATCAGTCCATATCACATTTTTTGTGAGAAAGACCCTTTGTTTTAGCCACCCTATCAATTGTGAGGAATACTCGAGATTTGGTTATATGAAGAAAGTGAGCACTACTTGCCAGTTATTGCTGTAGCTCATTTATATTTGCTGTAGGTTTTTCAGCATCATCTGATAAGGTATGATGTCATGTCCTGTTCTTGATAATGCCACTATTGTACCTCATTTTCTCTATTCATTGATGATTTCCTTCACAGTGTTCCATGTATATGTAATGTTTTGGACTTTCCACATGATTTCTCATCTTTTAACAAGCTTTGTAAGCTGTCTAAAAATGTAATTTCATGTAATGAATTGACGGTAAGTGTTGTACAAGATTTGCTATATAAATCCTACTTGAATGGAACTGTTTAAGTATATACAAACAAATCATAAAATGTATTCAAAACGCCCATCTTACAAGCAAGAAAATAATAATAGCTCAAGGACAAAAATACTGGCACATGGCAACACCGCCAGAAGGTATTGCTTTAGTCTGATGCAATTTCTTTTTCGAAATGGCAAGTGAAGCTGTTTATAAGTGTTATATTTCAAAACTCTGACAATTGATTGTGTTCAGATTTACTTTTATTCCTCTGAGACCCCACATTTTGAAATTTCAATCCATAATTGGCCTTGAAGTAGGAAAAAAGAAAGTTATAAGCATTCATATTTTCAGCTTTCATCAGTCTTGGATAAAGTATTTGAAAGTGATACTTGAGTAGAAGTCATTATTTATTTATTTTTTCCTTCTTTTATATCCAGAAAATGACTTTGGTAGAAGTTAGTCACCTTTTAGAACGTTGCATAAGTCATTTAATTTGATTATAAACTTTGTTGTGGTTTCCTCATGGTAAAGCATATTATAGCTTGATTTCTACATCTTTCTAAATATATATATTCTTTTATAATTTCCAGAGGGGCAAAAAAAAACTGTGATGTTCGTAAAAAATCTGCATGTAGGATAATCACCGACATTAGCTAGCACACATTAAACTAGCCAACACATTAGACAAGTATCTGGACAGGCGTATGATAATAACCAACTAACTAAGGTTAAATAACATTGACATTGTGGCTTCACAAGTTTTAAAATAAAAAATTGGGGAGTTTTTGAATGCCAATATTTATGTGACTTTTGGTAAGCATACGAGGCACCTCATCTGGTAGGAAGAGTTTTTCAATCCAATCTATGAAAAATCTTTTTGCAAATAAGGCCACAGGTGTGTGACATCATCTTTGTTGCCACCACCGAGTTCATGGAGTTCAGCTCTGCAGTCGGGGTGGTCCTCGTCTGTTATCAGAGTTGTAATGTTATCAGCAGAGCCTGCAGCAGATGCTTCCATGATGGTATCAGTCATCGTTCATTCTACTGTGATGATTACTTGGGTCTTCTATGGTTGGCAGTTGGCACAAGACAGGCATTACATCACCAACTTGGATTGGTGCAGTAATGAGTAATGATGATGGTTAGGGGATGCTTAGGAAATGAAGTGGAGTAAAGGTAACGGTTGAAATGGCAGAAATGTAAATAATGCTGTAAAGTACTTATTTTATACTTTACAGATGGTGGTACTGTAAAGTATAGATTGTGGCATGGTGGCATAGTGATTAGCACTGCGGCCTCACATTTCAGGCGTTGAGGGTTTGAGTTCTGCCTTGGGTCTGTGTTTATGGCGTTTATTCTTTGTTGTTGTTCTCCCTATGTTTGGCGGGTTTCCTCTAGGTAATCCAGTTTCCTCCCACAGTCCAAAGACTGCAGATTGGGCTTCCCCCTTTGACTTCCCAGAAAATTGCCCGTTGTGTGTGTGCTCCGCAGTGGATGAGCACCCTGTCCAGGGTGTGCCCCGTCCTGTGCCCAAAATCTTCTGGGATAGGCTCCAGGCCCCCTATGACTCTGTACAGGAAAAAGCGGTCTAAAATAAGAATGAATTAATAAAGTAAAGATCATTTAAAAAAGTAAGTAAGTAAGATAATATTTTTACATCATTACAATACTTTAATGGCTGTCATACGCTGTTGGAGACATAACTACAGTAACACAATATGACCAGATTTCTGAAAATCCTCTCTGCTAATATGCATCAGTTGATTAAGAAGATTAAACTAAGAGAATATCCATGAAAAACAACTGATCAAGAAGTGTAATCAAGAAGGTATTTTTAAGCATCAGACACTATTAATAATTAAAATTTGTCAGTTGATTGCGCTGCATAACTTTTTCATATTATACAGATTGTGAAGGGAGCTTAGCCTCAAAAAAATCTATTTTAATTTGCTCGATTTGAAATTTATTTATGAAACTTTGGAATTATTTTACTAAATATGAAAAATCTTTTTCATTATTAAACCTATTAAA
Organism: Clarias magur; assembly: GCA_013621035.1. Classification (NCBI taxonomy): domain Eukaryota; kingdom Metazoa; phylum Chordata; class Actinopteri; order Siluriformes; family Clariidae; genus Clarias; species Clarias magur. The sequence continues at coordinate 3,751,434 of QNUK01000018.1, forward strand.
TTGTACATTGTTGTCCAAACCTGGCAGAATTGGGTTTCTGTAAAATTAATACATGGCTGTTGGGCATAAATTTGCACACAAAATCACCATTCCCAAAGAAAGTTTCAAAACACATCACAGGTGCTAAATTAATCAATTTGCATAGACTCTGCTCTAATTTACACCTCTAGATCAAAACATCCCAAATTGCATATTCAGGAGTGCAACAACATGAAATGGACTTTTTTTTTGGCTTATGTGAAAGACTCAATCTTAGTGAATAGGCTTGCACATTTTTGTCAGTACGAGTATGTAAACATCAGATGAAATCACTTCATCTTTGTTGTTCTAACTGCAGATTTTGAGTGTCTACTATGTACACCGTTCTTCCTATTTGGATGACAACGATGATACACATTTCTGAGTTAAAGTCGATGACAGGGTGTTGAAAACAATAATGAAACATGTCTCTTCTGCTTGCTCTTTTTCATATCAGGAATATTGTCTCCATCCATCTGATAGTGTAATCAATCAAGCGCCAAAGATGCTTTCGAGTCTCCACCCTCATGTTGACTGCATCACTCACTTGGAAATGTGTATCCACAGCGGCCGGCTCGTTCTCATCAGCGCCTCGGTTGATTGCAGTCTGGCTCTCAGCTTTCTGTCTGGAGTAACTATAGGGACATTCGGACAGGTTAGTTGCACTCAGTGTGAAATTGGTACAGCCTTTGTACCTGTCAGTCCCTGTAAAGGATGTTTGTAGTAAGTTAACACTAGCTAGATAACTTTGCCAAACCATTTTTCAGCTTTTTTTTTGTTTCGTTATATAAGCCATTAAATTATAAATTTATTAGAGGTTTTGAAATGGTGACTTCAGTATTAAGGTCCTTTTTTTCATTTTGGTCCACATGACCCAAACGCCTTACTGTTTTGAACTGTTCATTATCCGGCGTATCTACAGGTAATTTAAAATGGATTTTTATTTGTATTTTAGATATTAGAAAACACATTCAAGAAAATATAACCCATTAGTCGCTTTGCACCTCCAGGGTCCGGTTCGGTGTGGTTTGTTTCCCGGCCAGGCTCGATTCCCGTCTCTGTGTGCATGGAGTTTGCATGTTCTCCCCGTGCTTTATGGGCTTCCTCCGGGTACTCCGGTTTCCTCCCACAGTCCAAAGACCTGCAGATTAGACTAATTGGCATTCCCAAATTGCCCGTATTGTGTGAGTGAGTGTATGTATGTGTGTGCCCTGCGATGGATTGGCATCCTGTCCAGGGTGTACCCCGCCTCATGCTCTAAGCCTCCTGGGGTGGGCTCCAGGACCCCCGCGACCCTGAATACAGGATTAAGCGTTAATTTCTTAGTCAGTTAAGGAAACCAACTAATTAATTACTCACAGACATATGGTTATGGAATGAGTATGGTAAATTCAAAAATTTACCTTTTGACTGTCTAATATCTTAAAATAGATAATTTACTCAGACAGACCTTAAAATTAAAAAAAAAATTTTAGGATAGATCTGCATCTGTACATACATTTTCCCCTGCTTACGAGCATATCCTGCTCCTTCCAAAAAAGATGGATGTAGTGATTGGTCACACTAGCTCGCAATTATGGCTAATGCAACATCTACTGCATTCCTAATTCTAGGGTCAGAAGGACGACTTAAGTCTCGGTTAGGTTTTTTAATCACCATAATGACATGAATACAGTTTGCTGTTATGAAACCGACTTTCCTTTCAGGAAATGCAGTGGAACATGTCCGGAATCAGTGATGTGGTTGTGAAGAGAGGGCAGGAAGTGAGCACAGAGGTTATCACAGAGACTGGCACAGACACAGATCAGCAGGAAACACAGCTTGAACAGAGCCCGCAACATGCTGAGAGATCAGACGGGTATACACAGATTGAGGAGGAAAAAGATTGCACACTGTGAGTGAGGTGTGTGTGTGTGTGAGTGAGGTTTGTGTCTATTTTGATGTTGAATGATAAAATGGGGATGTGCAATAAAGGAATGAAGTCAACAGCAGCATTATCAACTCTCCACATCTTTTTCTTTTATTTTTTCCTCTCTGCCTCCCTCCCCACTTCTTCTTGTTCTGCACCTCCTTATTTGTATTTTTCTTTTCTATCTCCATATCCACTCATCATTTTTTCATCTGTTCCACCTGTACTTGGTATCTTTGTTGTGTCCTTATGTCCTTGTCTATTTTCCCAATATCTCCTTTTCTTCTGTTCGCCATCATTTTATCTCTTTCCCTCTCTCTATTCTTCTTTTTCTCTTCACTCACTCTCATATCACTCCTTTGTTTTAATCAGCCTTTATCCATCCATATCTTTCTTTTATAGCTCAGCTCTCTCTGTCCTGATTTCATGTCCTCCTTCTGTCTTTAATTTTTTTGCCTCCTTTCTATACCTTTAATGTGTTTTATCTCTTTTCAGTCTCTTTTCTTCCACTCACCCTGTGCTTATCTCTTTGTCCCTTCAGTTTCTAACATTTCTTTGTTTCCTCATTGCTTCGTAAAGCTTCTCTCTACTCTTGCTTTCCTTTTCTGTTTCCTCTACCTTTCGTCCCCATTCCCGCTACCTTTATCTCAGTCACTTACCAGCCATCCTGTTTTCCCTCTTCCCTTTCTCTTTCATTTAATACGTGATAAATAGAAACAGGACAGATGTTGGGCAAATGCCAGCAGATGGCTCATTTCCACTTGAGAGCTTTTATTCCATGATTCCCCTGCAAACTCATTAATGTTTTCACATCTGGATGATTGATAAAGGAAAGAAAGAACTCTTTCCTTCTCTGTATGTCACTTTCTGTAGCTGATTTGATGTTGATTATGGAAATTACAATCAAAAATGTGTGTGTGTAATTCCACTCACTGTTTTAAAAGCATTTGCTCCGAATGGCCTTGCTGTCAATGTTTATAATGTGCATTGTCTTAAAAAAAAAAAAAGGAAGCATCTTTTGAAGTACTTGATTGATTGCAATTAATTATCCCTTTTATAAGATGTTCCGAGTGCTAAACAAAAGCAGCATGATCACTGTAGAATGTGCATGGTCTAATCTCTTCTCTGTGTGTGTAGTGAAGAATTGTGACACATTAGTTAAGCTCTCTGATGGAAAGCTGCCAGTTTCTTTAATAAGGCAGCAAAAAGTACATTTTAAAATAACCAGCCAAACTCATTACTTAGCCTTCAGAACTTTTGCTTCCATGCACACAGTAGGCACCTCTCATTTTGGAAGAATTCGGTACATGTACTATAATATTTTACCCTATAAATACTGCCTTAAAAATAGTGTCCTTGTTACATCACCAAGCTCCATAGAAGCTATAATGGTGATATAATGTGTTGCATTGAATATTTCTACTTATTTCCACAAGTAAGAAATGCATTATAAGCAATACTAAAAACAGTAAAGGCACTTCATAAATAGTTATATGTGCAAATACCTGCATAAGTCATTATACTGTACATATGCCCTATTTTTGCTTGTTTTTAATAGACTTGTGAAAGTTAAAGTATCATCTCAGAAAATAAGAAGAATAAATTGCATCTTGAAATACAATATTAGTGTTAATCACGAGTTTGGCATGCTCTACTCATGTTCATGAGGGACTCCTCCAGGTTTCTTCCTCACCTGTTATAAATTGCATTTTGGTGTGAATTAGTGTGAGAAATTGTGTTGTGTAGAGCCCTGCTATAGACTGGCATTTTAATCAGGGCAATGGTGGCTCAGCATAGTCCATGGTCAGAGTAGCAGTTCTGTCAAATTTTAATGGAACTCACCACTAGCGCTTTATCACTGTATATGTTGTTCTAGGCAACTTAATAATACCTTTAATGATGACAGCACAGGGCAGACATCCAGAAGAATCCACAAAGCTTTGAGGCAGCAGAATGAAAGCCCACAGCGTCAAAACGTTATTGGTGTCTGTAATACCTCTACTGGTCAGTCACAGTTTATTTTCTTACCTACATTTGTTTTATGGTTCCTGTTTTCAGGGATACACCATCCACAATTCCCTTGTATTTCTGTATAAATACTGAAATTGTACACTGCCTGGACAAAAAAAAAAAAAAAAAGTTGCACATACCTATATTTCGCTGTAGCTGTCATTATGGTGCATATTCACTGTGGCACCGTTTTAACATTCTAAAGCAATATACAGTAACAACATTTCCTTTCAGAGTTGCATTAATGTTTATCCAAGATTCTTTATTGATAACAAGATTTTTAATTTGGATAAAGATCAGTTATATGCAATGTTGAAACAACTGATCGAGTCATTAAGAACATTTATGACTGGGTTAGTCAGCTCATTTCAGGGTCGTCAGTTCACTTTTTGTTGTCACATAACGTAGCTAAGCCTAGACCTGATCAACTAAAGACACCCCAGATCATAATGCTGTCTCCAGAGTCTTGTACATTGGGCACTTCCCTTTTTACCCTGGCATGTCTATTGCTATGGATGGGTCTCTACACTACATGACCTTTTTTCATTGCTCCATAGCAAATTGAAGCTTTTTTTAGTCTCACAAGCAAGTGTTTTTTTTTTCTCTAATCATTAAAATGTTTTAATAATATGTTGGAAAGTTTGACCTCAATTTCAGTAATTTTAACACATTTCTCATTGATGCAGCCCAAAAAGTTGACCCTTCTGAAACATAGTTACATCTTTTTTAAAACCACAGGATATACCTTCTGACATGGTTATTTAAGAAATGAGACAATATTCATTGCATCAGTTAGAGATAAAAGGATTTTTGCCAGCTGAAAGACTAATCACTGCAGTAATTACCCAAATCAAAGCTTCTACAGGATTTTTTGCTTATTAAAATCCAGATACTGGTATTTTTCTGAACAGACAGTGGATTTTATCAGTTGGATCCATTTCAACTACACATCGAACTAAGGTTCCACTACCATGACCAGTTTTATTATACCAGTTTAATACCAGTTTATATATATCAAAAAAAAAAAAAATATATATATATATATATATATATATATATATATATGATAATGATTTCTTTTCTCAGACAGAAGTTTGAGCTTAAAGTATTTCCTGAGATTTATTGGGCATTTTTTCTTTCTCATCTAATACTTACCTAAATGTTACTGTGTATATCTCCAGGGATATTCAGCAAGCTCCGAATGGAGGAACTGGCCTCAATAAAAGAGCTGAGCAAGCCTGACTTCATCATTAATCCTCATTTATATTTTGGGCAGAAGTGGGATTCAATCTCTCCAACTCCTCCACCTCTTCCTGTGACTGGAGAAAGTAGGATATATAAACAATTAACCAAACTTAATTTGAGTTGTCTACATTTCAATTTATACTCATTTATAATACTTATTTGGCTGACTTGTTTTATCTACAGCAACTTACAAGTGAGAGATGTTTAAGGCAAGATCCTAAAGGTGAAAAGGGTGTTAAAACAACAATAAAAACAGCAACAGATAACATAATTAATATTTGCCAGTTTGCTGAACATGAAGACCTACTTAACAGGCAAAAAGAAGAAAATACATGTTTTAAAGGGAAGGTTTATGGATATACTGTAGGAATATAGATATGGAATGATATGCCATTGAAATGGTACACCTAAGGTGCCAAGTCTTCCTTTTTTTTTCTCTTATAATTTCCAATAATGCTATGGTCATGATTTGACAAAAGCGTGAATTAAATATTTTCAGTTTAACGTTTTTCCTAATACAGTTTAAGAGATGACATTTACTGAAAATTTGGCAATTTAAGAGTTGACATTTACAGATTAAAATGTGCAAAATTGCCATTTTTACTTGTGTCTTGCTTTAAAGTCTCAACAGTGATCAGGCAAGTACTACTCCATGCTTGCCTTTTGAAAGTCACATCCAGTCTATGTATGTTTTTGATATTTTAACCTGTTTAGTGATGTGATATTTAAAACATTGTTAATTTGAATCATTGTTATTTTGCAGTGACATCCGGAATTGTATCATGTTTAATGATATTTAATTTAAAATGCAACTCATATACTGTAGATCTAAATTTTATGGGCCATTTGTTTTTAAGAGCTAAAAAGGGTTGGTTAGTATTTACCAGCTAATAGAGCTGCATTTTGGTCCTTCCTTGTAACCACGGTAACAAAAGCAGTGCCAGGGAACTGTCACAGACATCACATCTGCTTCAGCAAAGAAGTATGGCGGGTGTGGTTTGGCAGTAGCTCATTTGCATAGACACTGAACTGGCATCTTTCTGACAAGGAGGGACAGGGGGGATTTGAGATGCATAAAAAAGCAAGGAGCATTTCAGCAGGAGTATTAACAGCCATGAGTAGTAGGGGACCTCTATGACCTATGTTTGAACATTTCTTGATATTTATTTTCTATATTGATGAACCAAATTTCATATTTTAAACTGAGAACATTGGCGATACTGTTCCCTCTCACTATACGAACTCTCTCACTATCACTCAATAATACAGGGCCACGGGGGACTTTTGGCATGAGGTGGGGTACACGCTAGATATAGTCCCAATCAATCACAGGTCACACACACACACACAAACACACACACTCTCTCTCTCTCTCTCTCTCTCTCTCTCTCTCTCTCTCTCTCTCTCTCACTCGCACACTATGGACAAGTTGGGAACATCAATTAGCTTAATCTGCATGTCTTTGGATTGTGGGAAGAAATCCACAAAGCACAAGGAGAACATTTAAACTTCATGCAAACATACCCAAGGCTGGAATGAAACCCGGAACCAGGAGATGCAAGGCAGTGCTAACCACTAAGCCACCGTGCCACCCAAAAATCTTGATAGTGTTCAGCCTGAACTGAACTAAGTAAAAATGTAGTGGAGGATCTGATTTTCTCTCCCTGTGCCTCTCACAGATTTAAAAGCACCATTTGATGAAAAGAGTTTGTTTCCTAAGGACATGCTGGAACAGATGGACAAGCCTCGGCATTACAGGCCTAAAGTTACTGTTATGAAAAAATATGGGACAGCCCTAAGGAGCATGGGGTGTGTGTTTAACTTTCTTTCTATTTCCACAGACGGAACAGATATTTAACATGTGGAAGAAATAGGCCGATTGCACGTGAATAAAATCTGCAGAAATGTCATATGTAACAAACTGAGCTCATCAGTGTACCTTTTTAGAATGTGCAATTTTGCGTATAAAATCATTACAAATGTGCAAGTCTGTCCATTTATATTTGAAAAACACAAATACAGGCTAACTGATCATGTCATACAGTCACGTTGCACACATCAACAATAGGTTTCTGCCAGGTGCAATTTTGGCAAGAATGTAATGTAACAGCAGCTTGTTAATTTGTCCTTTTATCCTTAGATGTGTGCCAAGCAACAGTGAGAAAATAGCAAACTAAAAGCCGCATATAGCCACAGAGGCCACTGAATATATTCTATTTAATAATGATCAGCTTTTTTTTTTTATAGACTGAAGCAACAGTCCCATCTTCTTCTCTACTTGCTCACAATATCAGGGTTTGCTTACTAACAGGCAAGACCAAACCAGTACTAAATTGTCCTTAATATCACTGCAGCAAGTGTCATAAATAGTCAACTCTTAACTTTGAATTTATCATTTATATGTAAAAAACAGGCAAAAGTATAAATTAAAGGCTATGTGCTTCCCCAAATGCAAGTTCAAGGATTGAGGACAGTTAGCAGTTTGCCATTAAATGTAATTTCATAATACAAATTCTTCTCTAAGAATGTTTTTGAGTGCAGCTAACTGATCTGAAATAAAACCACTTAAGATTCATTTTCATGTGTGTCATCACAGGAAAGGCAAAACCAGCACTTCTGGAGTCCACAAAGTCAAATGAAGGCCATCACTATTACTACAACTTGTAAACTGATTTATTTAGTATGATTTGTTTTGATGCTATTTTGTGATGATGATGATGATGATGATGATGATGATGATGATTATTATGATGATGATGATGGTCGTGATGCTGGTGGGGTGTGTGTGTGTGTGTGTGTGTGTGTACTCGTGTCCTCTTAGTGTGGCATTAAGTCTTACCGTAAATGTCTATCAACCTTTTAAATCAGTAATTCCTGTGTATTTGGGGGTTCCTTGGTCTAGCTGACCATACGGTGAGGACGGAACATCTTTTCTTTCCTTCTTTTTCTTTCTTTTTTATATATCACAAAAGCCTGAAATTAAATAGGACTGTGTAGACTTTGTATGCACTGTGAGTAGTGATACTGTCAGTTCAATTCCTAAATATTTAAACGTCTCCACTCTTGTATGAGTTGTATAAATCATGGTTTAGATTAAAAACTGTGATAACCGGTATTAAACCACAGTTCTGTGAAAGTCACCGTGGTGTTAAATTCTTAAATCTGATTTGTCAGAAGATACCTTTCTATAACAGTTTTTTTTCTGTCTGCATGAAAAATTAATTTATTTTTAATCTTCTCATTCTATATCTATTATATCTTCTATAATGAATAAAGGATATAAAATGGATTTAAAATGTGTCTAACTGTTAATTTGTTGATTTCTTTCTTTGAGGATATATTTATTATTTTGACCTCCAGTTATCTTGGGCTTTTTTGTTTTCAGACAAATTATATTGTTGTCATTTTAAATTAAAGTATTGCAACTTTATTGTTTAGCATAGTTGGTATTAAGATGAAACAAATCATGAACCCAGGAGGGCATTAATGACATGAAACACTTCTGATAATAGTTTTGTTGTCAAGCTCTATTAGGTATTAGACTTCAACCTTCCCATTTTATATCATGACTAGCTGTCATTGATAATGAATGCATGTTACAGTTTCACAGTTTCTTCACGGCTGGGTGTTTTGTTGACATACCTTGATGTCATCTTGTCACTACTCTTCTGAGAATTGAACAGAACAGTAGCTGATGGAAAACACAACTGTTCATACCCTGCTGACAACTTTACAGAAATCTATAGCATTTTAAAAAAGACCACAGTGTGCTCCACGATGAGCTGTGATAATCTGCCTAAGTGCTATGTTTATTTTTTTTTTTTCATTAGATGCTTCTAAATAAATTTTATGAAAAGCGAAATCAAATTAGAAGAACAGGAGATGTGAATTTACATGTGTACCAAATAGCTTAGTAACAAACCTGCAAATCCTGTTGCCATGGAAGCTGGAGGAGTTATTTTTGACACAAAGGTTGATTAATTAGAGGAAGGCTGATTTCCAGCAGAAAACAAATTTTATGTCACATTACATTATCTGATAGCAATCATCTTGGGTAATGCTGCATAATAAAAAATCGACTCCTGAATCTAAACCTACCATGTCTTTTAAATTTATTTATTTATAGCCATAATATTTAAAAATCCTATAAAATAATAATAATAATAAAAAACTTGCTTTTCATCTCTGGGATGAAACAAACTTGCATTTTGGTCTTCTAGCATCTAGCAGTTTAAGTTTGAATGAAAAAAAAACTGCTTTCTTCTGGGCCAATATTTAATAAAAAAAATTATTCTATAAAATATTATTCTTCTCTATTAAAGAGAAGCTGTGCATACATATTGAATCTGGCTTCCCTCTGCTTTTGTGTTCTGACGATGTAAAGGATCAGAAATTGTGACTTTGCTAAAAGAATGTCTGCTCTTTTCTTCAAATATCCTAATTGATCTCATCAATGGATGTTAATGGGTGAGTGAAAAGTGAATATCATAACAAAATCGGGTGTGCTGAGACTCCTGCTGAGCGTCAAATTGCAGTGCTATACTCATCAAGGAGGATAAATAAATAAATAAATTAAATAATACACCCCTTGTTTGAAATTCTGCTTAGGCATTCCTGAGTAGAATGTGTTGCATGCTGCTTCAAACAAAACTACGAAATTCAATTTATTAGAAAGGTTATTTTATTTTAGTGTATGTGCCCTTGAGCTTGGTCTGTTCTGTTCTTTAATAAAATTTAAAATTATGGCATATGGTAAAGTAAGCGGAATTGCTTATCTGGCTGTGCTGCTATTTGATATTTATGATGTGTTTTAGGCCCAGCTTGAATGCCAGATTTTTTTTTCTTTTTTGGCTTTCTAATAGAAACCATCAGCTGGACTTTCTCACCAATAGAATCCATTTCTGTGGGTCTTAATTTTTGAGTGTCTTTCACTGGTAATATAATTGAATAAATTTGATAGAGTGAGTCCAGGTCTGTGCCCCACACTTAAAAATGCATTCTAAGAAATATGCCTAAGTAATATTGGTGGTGTACTGACACCAGCAGCATATTTACAAACTATTTAGCACTGTACTAAGCAGTTTGGGATAACTCCAGGTGTCCATGACTCAAAGGATGGGACTAAGAATAACAGTGTAACATGACTGCTACAATTACTGAAAATGAGGTGAAACTTCTAAGCTGCTCTGCTGTAATTTCACAGTGTGCTACTGTGTTGGCTTGAATCTTAGCATGCTGTGCTGTATTCTTGTTTCTATTTACATCCGAGATAGCCCATTAACTCCAGCTAGCTATGCAAATACATTTACATCTATGGCATTTAACAAGCTCCATTATCCAGAGTGAATTGAAGAAGTGGTTTTTAGTCTCCATTAGAAACATAATAGGTCAGGATTTGAGAATACCATAAACATAAAACTGTCTTAAGAGGTTAGTACAGGATGAAAATGTATAAAATATTTTACAATAACCCTTTGAAAGGCTCACAAAATACTTGTCCAAAAATATTCATATAAATCACATTCAACAGAATTTCACTTTTTAAAATAATTCTTTAGATGAAGGATTTTTTTGGGTAGAGATCTACCAATATAGCACATTCTGCTGTTCTGCAAAAATGCTCCAGATCTATCAAATTGCAATAGGATCTCCTGTTCACAGCCTTCGCCAAGCTGTTGCACAGACTTTCAAAGGGATTTGGATCTGGGCTCTGACTAGGCCATTAAAAAATGTTGATCTGCTTCATTTGAGGCCAGTCTTTTATTAACTTGGATTTGTGCTTTGGGTTTCTATCGTGCTGGAAGGTAAGATTTTTGTTCATGTTCATTTGCCGAACAGAGGCCTGCAGATTTTCTGCTATTTGGAATAATCTATGGTTCCCTTTATCTTTACTTGTGCCACAATAACTGCTGCATCAAAAGAAAAATGATTGGAACAGAAGAAATGCAGTTGGAAGAATTTATAAATGACTGTGATCAGAAATCACTCATATGTTTGGTGAAATTGTATCATAAAAATGTTGAGTAGAAAAGACTGCTAGATTTAATAGAAAAAGTAAGAGCATAAACAACATGAAAATAAAACACTGTATTAAGAGCAAAAAGCTGTGTGGCCATGAAAAAAAAAACATTTGTTAGTGAGACTAATCACAAAAATTATTTTCTAGGAAGGAAAAAGATGGAGCAGTGGAAAAAGTTAACGTGGTCTGACGAGTCATGATTTACCTTATTCCATAGCGACTGGCATATCAGGGTAAGAAGAATGCACATGAAGTGATGCACCCATCATGCCTAATGCACTCTGTACAAGCCTCTGAAAGAAGTGTTATAATCTGGGATTTCTTTAGTTAGTCAGGTCAAGGCTCAGGAATGCTATACTGTATGGCAATAAAATTAAATGAGATGACTACCTGAATTTACAGATTGACCAGGATATCCTATTTATGGGTTTCCTAGTTACCACTACTTAGTACGTACATGTAGGTAGTTACTAGATATTCCTAAAAATCCATTAATTTTCCAGAGTAATCTTTTTTTTTTTTTTTTTTTTTACATCAGAAAAACCTGAAATTTTAATAGGGACAGGTAGACTTTTTATATGCACTGCACATACTGCTTTATGAACTTGCTTTCTACATACTATAGTTATTTTAAAGCTTTAAAGCATATAGAGTAAAGATCTGGAGAAGGCAATTTAAAGGCTTGGTGAGCATGGCCTGTGTGACACCTGATGGAGGTGGCTACTGACAAGGGAGCTTAACACCAAGGAAATCATCGATCTGCTGTTGCTGGAGCAGTTTATTGCTCAGCTTCCACCAGGGACAGCAGAGTGGTTCCAGTGCCACTGACATATCCGTTAGCAGGTCCACCAATCCACAATCAACCCACGCTGCCACCCCCTTCTCCATTTCCACCCCTTGGAAACAAGGGTCCCTGCTCCCAAAAACAGACTGTAAAAACTCCAACTAGATAAATGTTGAATGAATTGATATCGTATTGTTGGCTCAACTTCGTACAATGGAATATTTGACACAACAGGTAACATTGTGTACTTGAAAACTTTGAAGACACATAATGAATGAACTAATAGATTCAAGTTGAGCCAGCAATTTACCAGTGCTGAGATGCAATCACATGATTTTATAAAACCCCACCCCTCCCCCCATCAGACCGATGCTATTGAACTGCAGTAGTTGGCCGATTTGGGATAATTCACTCAGGGTAAGTAATTACTTTTAATTTTTTATTTATTTATTTATTTATAAAATATGTTTTGGTTGGTTATATAGATGTGGCTAGTCCACTATTATACTGAAGCACCCTGACATTACTGAGGCCAGATTACAGGGCATTACATTACACCTTGACATTACTGAGGGATAGGCTTAACGTTAGGCTTCATGTTACCGCACTGTACAGGAGCTAGGGAGCTTAACTTTTATAACCGTGTCTGTCTTTTCCCCCCACTTTTGCCTTGACTTTTGCCCAGCAACAGCTTCCTGCTCCACCCCAGCACGTAAGGCTGTGCGAATGCTCAGCTAACGAAAGTTTGAGAAAAATAACTGTTTAACAGTTAATGAGTAGTGGTGCTTCAGTACTCGGTTATTTAAGGGGTATAAATAATGGCTGTGTTAGTTTGGCTTCAGAGTTTTTAATACTCATCCATGAAGGTTATATTAGTTAACTTATCTGTATGAAAACTGAATTGAGTAAATCCCAGAGTAATGCAGATATTAATACGATGTGCTAGACAGTGGCTAAAGCTATTATTATTAGACCTCTGCCAAAGATTACCAGAGTGTATGTGCGTGTGCTGAAAAACTACTGATTTCCAACATTCTGTAGAATAAAATGTACTAGACTTAATAAGCCTCCTTTTCCAAACATTTCAAGAACTGTCATAGAGTGGCTTTACAAGTCACAGACTTATGCACTTAATTCAGTTTTCTTGATTGGTTAGTGCACTATGAAAAAGAAATTGTAATTCTAATAGTAATTAGAATATACTGCAATATAATCTAATGTAAGATCATATAATGACTTAATATCTTGTTTCAAATGAAATAACTATAAATATGAGTTGAAATTCGACATAATAGCCAAGCAAGTAATAACATACTTATATTTCACTCCCATGCTATACAGTATATGCTACGTAGCCCATCAAATCACAACCAAGGTAGTTATGAACCAGTGTACATTGTGTGATGACACTGCCTATTAGCCCACCACCACACAATGTATTCTGGTTCATAACCTACCTTGGTTGTGATTTGATGGGATGTGTAGCAAGTATATCATGGGAGTGAAATATGGTACACAGCCCATTAAATCACAACCAAGGTAGGTTATAAAGCAGTGTGCCTTGTGTGATGGTGAGATAATAGCCAGTGCCTCTTTACATTGGACAGCTTCGTGCTTGAACACAAAAAGGAAGTTGCAGCGTGTATTCGGCACCATGGACAGCTCCGGTGTGTGCGGGGAAAGGGTTGGGCACCCTAACTCACCAGGCTTGAACACGAATAATTGCTCACCTTCTCACTGTCATCCATGGCCTATAAAAGGACTGTGGAGGCCCAGTCTGGTGAGTAGGTTTTTTCACGACTATTTCCTTTGCCCACATATTCTGCAAACTCTTGGTAGGCTTCCCCATGGAGGAAGCAGCCTACAAAGAGCCTGCAACAGAACCCCAGCGCCTCTTCAACCCAGCCGCCTTCTGCTCCACTCCGCTCGGCCTCCTGCACACCTCGTCTGACCACGACCCTCATAGGTTTCACCGTGGCCATCCAGACACCCCTGCCTGCTCTGGGCAGTCCAGCTGCACTGCAAATGCTATGCAGCTTGTGTGCCAGCTACAGTAAGATAATGCCTGTTTCTCTGTTCTCTGTAAATAAAAGTGCACTTTTCCTTTGGAACCTTGTGTCTGTGTTTTACTCTGCATTTTATTTCCACTGTCTGTCACTGCTGAAATATTTGAATTGTGCCTAATTTCTGAAAACTACCAGTAATTACAACAGTTATTAGAAACATATTACTTACTTTAAATAGTGATTATATTAACATGTCAATTTGCAAATAAAACACTAATATATTCATACTTACATTTATTAAAATTTTATAGACATTTTCTCCAGAGTCAGAAGATCACAACCTGAAGTGGTGAGCAGCCATGGCCTGTTTTAGATAATCATTAACAAATAAACTCAGTTTCACATAAGCCACTCATTAAACGTGCAAGCGTTACAGAAATAGTTCTCTTTAAAAAAAAAACTAAAAAACTAAAATGAGATTCCATGTCTTCAGAGATGAGCAAGTGAAGCTGAAATGAAATATGATTTTAATTTCCCTCACTCTGAGTTTCTATATTTCCTTCCTTTATTTCCTATATTCTCTACTCTTATGTTTTTCTTCCACTCCTCCTTCTTAGCACATCAGATTTGGTGCTATTGTTTTGGGTATTACGCAAGTTTAATTGCATTTATTTTAAATGGAAAGGGAAAACAAGGGCGACTGAAATTTATCCAGCTTACACTGAGAAAATTAACGCACACAAATATACAGAAAATAAGCTGTATTCAGCTTGATTAATAGATTAGAGACCTTTATAGTTTCTAAATTAATTGATTAATAGATTATAGACCTTATAGGTTATAGTTTCTAAAAAAGCATCAAATCATGATCATTTACAGACCCATAAAGTAAACTGTTGTAGTGTCTATCTATGTGTCCTCCCTTAAGTTAGCTTTTAATGAGCAAATGCTGGACCTTCAGTTAGAGACGACATTCATTGTTGAAAGTGCCTGTTATTGCTATCAACTTATTATTTTTTAATTCTGAAATGTTTTAATATTAAGCTATAGTTTGCTATGACAGGGTGGTACACTTGATAACATGCAACCGTAAACAGAATATGAGAAAAAATTGAGAAATATAAAATGAGTGTAGATACATAATGTACTGTACTTGCAGCAGATCCCCCGAAGAAAGACAAAATGCTGGTGGTGATATTACTGATTACATCAGCCATTTTTAAAAGGGCAGTTACCCCGTAATAACAGGGTGGACAGAAAAATCAGGGACTTGTGCAAAGTGCTTAAAATAATTATGGAAAAAGAATATGAATTATTTAAAATTTTTTTTTAACCAAAGAACCAATTATTGCCCAAAAGTTAACAGTGTGTGGGAATTGACATATACCTAATTAAGAAAAGTTTTTAAATTGTAGAAAAACTTTTCCATATACTTTTTTCCCCCTAATTTTGTATTTTTGTGTGTAAAAATTCCAGGAGGATAGCAGGTTTTGAAATTCTAAGTTCAAACCTGCACACCCTTTACCAACATTCGTGCCACATTCTCTACTCTTATGTTACTCTCTACTCTTATGTCTTACTCTAACTCTTATGTTATTGATATGAACAGTAACTTTACTTCTGCACCTGTTTATGCATGCTTCCTATATAGTTTTCTAACTGACTAGTTGGAAAACTGCATGAATCTTATACACTGGATGGTGAGTTTAGACGATGGTCTTTGTTTCTGTTGAACTTTTCCAAGGGTGAAGTTTTGGATTATCCAAAATAACATACCCCTATGTAGAAGTGCTTTCAAAAGCCTCCAATTTAGCACTTCAGAACACCACTGTCATTTACTAAGTACATCTAGGAAACAATACATTAAATCTGTCTGGCTTATTTGTGTTCTGCACAATGGGGCAATTGCACTCAGGGCTGTAATGAATTTCTGTTTTAAAACTGTGAGGTTCTGGAGATTTCCATATCACCGTCTAAATTTGTCTGTACTGTTTGTCCTTCGTAACATGATCAAGATTAATGTCCCATGAAAGATACTAAAGACTTATTATATATTATATTATAAAGATTTATATAATTGAAGAAATTAACAGTTTTGACCTTAGGGTATGATGATTACAGTAGCACACCTCCTGAATTTCCACCAATTCCAGGTATATAACAGGCATAGATCAAAACAGATCAGATAGTTTAACCAAAACCACTGAGGATCAGAATAGACTCGCAAATTGCAGAGAGAAATTGGATTTAAACCTTGGATTTAAACATCACAGACCTGTGTAGCTGAGGAAAAAATCTAATATATATATATATTTCCCCCCCAAACTTTCATGGTAGTGTAATTATGACACAATATATATAGTCTGAAGGTGATATTTATCATACCAGCAGGAGCTTTGCAAATGTTCTTACCTATCCAGTATCACTGAAATTAATCTTTGGGAGCTCTTGCATACCTTGATGGTAAAATATTACAATTTTATCTGTAAATGCAAATGAAATGCAGGTGTAGTATTAAGTACTGGTGTCCTTGAAGTCTCTTTACATAGGGGAAATTTAAACTTTTTGCCGACATGATTGCAATGACATCGCTCCTCCTCATGATGAGCTCATGTTAACACATCTTATGTTATGCATGTAACTGCTTACTTATGTCTTTCCCCCCTATTCTTGTGGACTTGAGGACTTAGCAAGCATTTAAAAAAAAAAAAAAAAAAACATTAAACAGAAAATAAAATGCTCTTTATCCTTAAAACCTCAAGTCACCCAGGAAGTATAAATTCTTGTAATATTAACTCTTAAAATATTTTTGTGAAATGTAAATGATTTGAGAACTTTCAATTATCTTTCTTTTTGACTTAGTTCTTCCTATTAATCAGCCTTTATTGTTCATGTCTTTCACACATTTGAAAAAAAAAAAACTTAAGGACAGCTAAAATAGTTACTGTTGATTAAATCTGTGAGCAGCTGATTGCAGTGAATTACTGAGAGTAAAGAGTAGTCTTTTTGTTCATTGGAAATGCTCCAGGTGCGACACCTGCATTTTGGAGTGCCAGTGAAGTGTTTCAATTTGCATACTGTGAAAAGAATTTGAGATTCTTCCATTAACTTGTTAAGAGATGTCAATTTACAAATCAACATCATACAACATATTTATTAAACCAGTATTAAAAGTATGCATTTTCCCTCATCACTTCCACTTTCATTACATTGTCTCACATTATATACACTGTCAAAAAGGTACACTTGTGAGAACGAGTGAACCAATTTACTGTTGCAAACATGAACACTAGTAGTAAAAATGGTCTGCTATTGTTTATTTCTTATGCATGTCTTATCACAATTTATCACAACTGCCTATGCACATACTGTACATGATTAACTGTACATTAACTGGTTTTATTAAAATTGCACAGAACATCAATGTACTTAAGTAATGTATCCAAAATGCCACCAACCCAAGGAGAAAAATAAAGAAAAAAAAATACTCCCACAGAAAACACTCTCTATATTCTTTTTTGTATTCACTGTTCAGCTGGTCAAACAGGTCAGTGCAACGTGTAAAGAAAGTCACTGATTAATGCCTTTGGCACTTATATGGTGACGTACCCTCTAATGAGTGCCACAGTATGTTGTGGACATTCTAAACACACATCAGGTGTTGCGCCCAGGAGGATAGTTTGGAGAACCTACAGTATGATGATGATGATAGGTTCCAGGTCCTAGTTAACTCTCTTAGACTAAAGATAAACTGACCATAGCTCCAACAGATGGCAGAAGGCCTTCCAAAAATGTCTGACAAAATGTTGTGGTCATGTTGCAGGCAGCCTGGCCTGTCTCGTTAGCTGAGGGGTGTTTAGGCAGGGGGATAAATTTACAGGCCTTCAAGAACGAATACATGATGATCTGTATCACTGTCATCCCCTGGGATGGTGCTAGACCTGAAAGAAAACCCAGTGACAGATGGGACCATGGGTAGGAGGGAATGGGCAGAGAATGAAGCAAACCAGACAAGCATGTGTGAGATTCCTTATTCTGGGCACACACCTGACAATCTGCCACATCTGCCTGCTTTGTTCAATTAGTAATTGCAGACTGCAAAGCAGCAGCATTTCTGATTCAATAAAGGTTGTAGAAATTGCATTCACTTGTAGTTATCTCAAATTGTGACCCCTCAAAGGGTTTACCATTAGTGATGTAAACGAGAACGCGGCACAAGAACGTTAAAGTAATGTTACCAATTCAAGAGCGGCTAAAATGTTAATGAGCACAAAAGTTAATGATAATAATCTAACATTACGTGTCTGCAGTTGATATCATTACTTTGCAATCGCAAATTTTAATAATGTTACACATTTGAAAGTAAAGGTAATGGGAATAGCATACACAAAATGTATCAGTCAGGATTTAGGCCTCATCACAGCACAGAGACAGCACTTCTTAAAGTAGTAAATGACCTACTGCTGGCCTCTAATCAGGGTTGTGTCTCTTTGCTTGTACTGTAGCTTTTGTCACCATTGATCATACATTAGTGTTCTCATTTACAGATTTGAAAAGCTAGTAGGAATTAAGGGGAACTGTCCTCTCCTGGCTTAGATCCTATTTGAGATCCTATTGTAGATTTAAAAATGGTGACTATTATACCTGTTTTCAAGTGAAGTTTGGTGTTCCACAGGGTTTGGTTTTTAGGCCAACTCTTTTTATCTGTTTATCTTTCTCGGCAACATAATTCGTGAGCATGGTTTTAGTTTTTACTGTTATGCTGATGGCACATAGTTATACAGTATTTCTCAACAAAACCAGATGAGAATAAACAGCTTAATAAAGTTGGATGTTAATAAAGACTGGATGTTAATTATCTACCTTCTGCTTACTCTTGACAAGACAGAAGTTCTGGTCAAGAAGCAAACTTCTTGATCACACGATATCAAAGATGTGCACTTTGAATTGCCATTCTGTTCAACAAGTGCAACAGTATAAAAGACCGTGTTGTGAATATAGACTCCAGTCTTTCATTTGAAGATCGTGTATATTATATTACCAGGCTAGCATTCTTTCATCTTAGAAATATTTCAAAGATAAGGAATGTATTGTCACTAAACGATGCAGAAAAATTAGTTCATGCTTGTATCATATCTAGGTTGGACTATTGTAAAGCTTTACTGTCTGGTTGTTCAACTACAGTAGGTGCATAAACAAGCTTCAGTTAGTCCAGAATGCAGCAGCAACAGTATGCGAGAAAATATGAGCACATCACCCCTATCTTAACCACACAGCATTGGCTCCCTGTGAAATTTCGCATGTATTTTAAAATACTACTTTTGATGTATAAAACATTAATGGTCTCGCACCATAGTACTTGAGTGAACTGCTAGTGTCTTATGATCCACTATGCCTACTTGTATTAAAAGATGCAGGGTGCTTGTCACTAACGCGTATTATGAGGGCAGAGCTTTTTCTTACAAAGCCCCAAAGTTATGGAATAGCCTTCCAATTAATGTTCAGTACTCAGACACAGTCTCTGTGTTTAAGCATTTTTGTGAATACATTTGCCCCAGATAAAGGAGCAGATCTGGGGGACTCATGGACGTAGAGTATTATGGTGAACTGGTATGTTTAGATACTGTCTTTCCAACTCTCATTCATCACTCAACATTTGTTGACGGTGAAGTGATTGGTTATCCCAGGGAGCCCTTATTTCTGTGTTTCCTTCTGGCTCTCCCTTTTTGTTATGTTAATTAGTCGTCCTGGAAGCACTGCTAGCACTCTGCACTAAATATACATTCACATAATACATAATGTGACTGACCATACCTAACTGTTATTTCTCCTTCTCGTCTCCTCTCTCTCTCTCTCTCTCTCTCTGGTGCATGCTGGGAGGTGGTGTGAGAGCAGTGTGTGGAGCGTGGTATGAGAGCGGATGAGCGTTTTCCAACTTGTTTGGAAACCTTTCTTCCTAACACTTTTGAGCTATTTTTCTTTTCAAAAAGCACAAAAAAAATCATATATTAAACATATTACACATCTACACACAGCTGTTGATCTCGTGGCGGGGTGCATGGATGGCGGCTCGGGTTAGCCCGTCCTCTCTCACTCCATCACGGGGTGCGCTGTGAGGTGAGCGCTGTGGTGTCGGTGGAGCAGGTGTTGTTGGCCGTTGGGGAGTGTATCGGGTGTGAGAGCATCGTGTCCGCGTTGCGGATGAACAAGGCTGTGGTGGTGTTCGTAAAGGAGAGGGAGCTCGTGCATCAGCTGATTGAAAACGGAATAAAGGTAAGTGGAGAACTTTATTCCGTTACTCCGCTGGGTGCCACAACAATGAAGATCACCGTGACAAACATTCCCCCTTTTATCTCCGATGAGGATATAGAGAGGGAACTGTCTTAATTCGGTAAGATAGTGAGCAGTATGAGAGTGGTGTCTCTAAACTGTAAAAACCCCGCGCTGAGGCACGTCGTCTCCTTCAGGCGTACAGTGCTCATGTTCCTGACTGAGTCCACTCTGGACATCTCATTCAGAGTGACTCATGAGGGAAAGTCATACATGCTATACACCAGCACTGGGAGCATGAGGTGCTTCGAATGTGGGGACATCAGGCACAAAATGTTCAGCTGCCCACATAGAGCACAGGTCAGGGAGAAGGCGGGGCCTAGTGGGGTCAGGGCAGTGGTGCAGGATGGGGAGAGCTCCAGTGTGGAGCAGACTGGTGGGGTAGTGGTGCAGGATGGAGGTGTAGTGGTGCAGGATGGAGTGAGCTCCAACATGGAGCTCACAGGTGGTGTAGTGGCGTTGGACGGAGCGAGCTCCAGTGCGGAGCAGTCAGGTGCTGCAGAGGGGCAGGATGGGGGCCAACCCACTGCAGAAAGCAATGTAACGACTGATGGTGAGCGGATAGAAGCACCAACAGGCAGTGAACAGGTAACAGTGAGAAAAAAACGGAAATACAAGGCCATACAAGGAAAAAAGAGCTAGTAAATGCGGAGAGGTGGAAAGGGCTGGAAAGCCCAGAGCAAATAGAATCACGCGGAACACACAGAAAGCTCTAGTTTCAGCAGGGGGCTCAGACACTGTAAAAGAATCAGTCTTATTGGGGGGGTTAATTAGCATGGGTGGGGTAGGCAGTGCGGAAGAAACATCACTCTCAGAGCAAGATGAAGACTTAATAGATGAGGATTATGAAGAGGACCGATTTTCGGATATATCGGATATCAGTGTGTCACGTTTTGGGGGAGATCAGCAGCTTTATACACTGGATGATATAAATGAATATTTAAGGAAAACATATAAAAAATCCATCAACATTGAAGACCATTTCACAGATGTTAAAAAATTTATAGCATCGGTAGCACATTTACAGCGCAATACAAGTTACGATCTACTGAGTAAAAAAAGAGATGGCGCTTAAAAGACCACATAACAAAATGGCGGCAGTCACATGCAAAACACAAATAAACACATCACACTGGGTCTTTACTGTTCTCTTTAAGGCACTTTACATCGTTTTTTTCCTCCTTCCTTTTTATTTTTGTTTTACTTTTTCTGATGGATATTTTAAAAATAAGATCCTAAAACATGAATGGTGGCAGAGATAAGAGAAAAAGAGCAGTAGGAGGAGAATTTTTAATGCAAAAGAACATTGATGCGGTCTTCCTACAGGAGACGCACAGCGACCAAGCCAACGAGACTGAATCGGCCATGTGGTGGGAAGGGAAACTTTTCCAAAGTCATGGTTCCAACATCAGTGCTGGTGTGGCAATACTTTTTAATAAAGCAGTGGGCATGAGCAAGGTCGAAACCACAGAAATAGTGAAAGGTCGAGTTTTAATGGTGAAAGCAGAAATAAAAAAGAAATGTTTTTAAATGTGTACGCCCCTAACAATGGCTGTGAGAGAACTCTACTTTTTAACAGAATAAAAAACATAATACAGCGGGATGGAAACAAATCCACAATAGTAATGGGAGGGGACTGGAATTGCACTTCACCTTAGACCGAAACGATGAGGAACCACACCCAAAGTCTGCTGAGGCGCTCGAAGAGCTCATTAGACAGAGCAGTCTGGTTGATGTGTGGAGGGAAAAAAAATCCAAACACTAGAAAATACACATGGGTTAAGTCTAATAATACAACGATTACTGCAGCAAGACTGGACAGGTTTTATATCACCAAAATCCGAGAGAAATAATCTCTCCAAAGCAGTCATCTCCCCCACTGGGTTTTCTGATCATCACTTGATAAGTATAGAGATAACAATACCAAATACAAAAAGGCAGAGCTCATACTGGTGTTTTAACACAAAACTTTTACAGGATGAGATTTTTTATAGAAATTAAAAAAATTCATGGAATGAATGGAAAGAAAAGGGGATTTTAGCAGTTTGGTTTCTTGGTGGGAGGTGGGAAAAAATCAAATAAAAAACTTCTGCAAGATGTACACTGAGCACACATCAGACGCCTTCAAAACCACCATAAAAGAACTTGAAGCAGAAATTATTCAAACAGAAACTAAAATGGTGAACGAGAATGACATCAGATTGGGCTGTGTCCTGTAGAAAAAAAGAAAAGCTCTGAGCTCCTTCCTCCATGAACAAGCCAAAACAGCCCTAATCAGACACCGTATCTCCTGCATCAAGGAGATAGATGCTCCCAGTGCCTTCTTCTTCAACCTGTCTAGATCAACAAAACCCCAAAATCAGATGGTGTACCTGACACGAGCAGATGGAACTATAACAACTGACCCAAGCGAGATGAGGAGAACAGCTACAGACTTTTACACCCAGCTCTACAGTGCAGAACCCTGTGATCCATCTTGCAGAGAGGAACTTTTCAGGGAACTACCAAAATTGTCCCTGGAGCAAAGCACTGCGCTAGACGCAGAACTCGAGCTGCAGGAACTAACTGACGCTGTGCAGCAGCTCGCAACAGGACGATCACCAGGAATAGACGGAATACCGAGCGATTTTTACAAACGTTTTTGGAGTATAATAGGAGCTGATTTTTATGGTGTTTTTAAATGTGCTTTTAACAGCAGGAAGCTACCAGTGAGCTGCACAAGGACGGTCCTATCACTGATCCCAAAAAAGGAGACTTGGGGCAACTGAAAAACTGGAGACCAGTGTCATTACTATGCAGTGATTACAAGATACTTTCAAAGTGTCTTGCAAACAGATTGAAACAGTGCCTGCACTCAGTAGTTCACAACAGCCAGACCTACTGCATACCTCACCGGACCATAACGGACAATCTGTTTCTAATGAGAGACTTAATCAACTTCTGTAAAACTAAACGGAATGAACTAGGTCTTTTATCAATAGATCAAGAAAAGGCTTTTGACAGAGTCAACCATGAATATCTTTTCCAGACTCTTGAATCCTTTAGCATAGGAAACAACTTTTTATGGTGGATTAAACTTTTATACTCTGAAGCGGTTTTTACACTTAAGATTGGAGGTGGTCTTAGTTGCCCTTTTAAAATGAAAGGGGAATAAGACAGGGGTGCCCACTGTCTGGACAACTTTACAGTCTCGCAATAGAACCATTACTGCACAAATTAAGAGCTGAGCTACAGGGCTTTCCTATTAGTGGGTCACAAGAGAGACTCGTGCTGTCAGCATATGCCGACGACGTAAAAAATCAAGATGATGTTCAGGCCCTGATTAGGAACCTGAACATCTATGCGAGAGCCTCTTCAGCATGTGTAAACTGGGAAAAGTGTGAGAGTTTTTTATTGGCAATGGGGCTATTGGGAAATGGCAGGAAACAGGACCCCCAATCTTACCAGGTGGTCTCCAATGGGGCAAGATCGGCCTCAAGTACCTTGGGGTGTTTTTAGGGACACAAGACTTACAAAATAAAAACTTGGAGGGAGTAGTGGAAAAAGTGTGTGCCAATTTGTCTCAATGGACCTGGAGCCTGCCTCAGTTGTCCTACAGGGGGAGAGTACTGGTCGTCAATAATCTGATCGCCTCCATGCTCTGGCACTGCCTCACTGTCCTTGAGCCCCCTGAGACACTAATCAGGGACGTGCAGAGGAAGTTGGTGAACCTTTTCTGGACTGGCCAACACTGGACTCGAGCCTCTGTGCTGTATCTACCTGTACAAGAAGGGAGGCAGGGCTTGATCGACCTGTCCTGTCGTATAAAAACCTTAGTAGGTTGCAGGCTGCACAGAGGCTATTCTATGGCGAAGGGCTGGCATGGACAGGCATAGCCAAAGCCCTTCTTCAACTGGTTGAAGGACTGAACTATGATACACATCTGTTCACACTTAACCTCAAATATATGGACTTATCAGCCACAACAGAGTTTTATCAGTCAGTATTAAAAGCCTGGATATCAGTAATAAAGACGGGCAGGACTGAAACACAACCTTTCCAAAGTACAGAACCACTTTTTCACAATCCGCTCATAAACACCAGAATGCTGTCATCAACTTTCATTCGGCATCATTTCCAGAAAGCAGAAATCACCAAGATCAAGGATCTGAGGAATGGAACGGTGTGGAAGACAGCAGATGAACTGTGCTCACAAACTCGATTAAAATCAAGTAGTCTAATGGAGAGACTTTTGGGAGAGGTAATATAAGCACTACCCTCCCAACTCAGAGAATCTTTGGGGCAAAGCCCTGGAGAGCATTAGCAGCCTCCCCTGCATTTATCTATACGCCCGGCAGCTGAAGATCTACAGCAAGAGGAAGGAGCCATACCGTCTTTCAAGACACCGTTTTTAACAACGTTCGAGGCCGCCTCAAAAAAAGCACTGTACAGGACGTGTGTCAAGGTCGTGCACAGAGGCTCGTTGGCTGGAGTAAGGGACTCACAATGGTCAGAGTGGCTGATGCCAGGCTCTTCCCCACGAGGACACTGGAGGTCCCTGTACAAACCGCCCATAGAAAAGCGCACAGCTGATCTACAGTGGCAGATAGCATACGGGACTGTGGCCACGAACAGACACGTGGCACATATGGACCCCACTAGGGGCACCGAGTGTCCCTGTTTTTAAAGTCTAAAAGATTGGGAAGGCTGTTCTCTCTGCTAAAAAGCTGGACAAATGAGCTAGGAGTGACATGGTCTGAAAACCTTTACATACACGGGCCAAAGTATAAACCAAAAGACAAAACTGTCACCCTAGTAAATTACATTATAGGCCAGGCAAAACTCTCCATCTGGCTCACAAGAAAAAACAAAATGCAGGGGGGTGGGGGCACACACGATGCTGAGAGGATGCTGACAGCACTGGTCAGAGCGAGACTAAAAGTTGAGTTCGCCTTCCTAAAGATGACCCACAGACTACCAGTTTGACCAGATGTGGACACATGGGGACGTTTTATGCTCCAGAGACAGGGAGGTTTTAATTCTCAATTTTTAAAGACAAGTGTGTAATCCCTTTTATCTCTTTTCTTTTTTACCTGTGTTTAATCTCTTTTTAGGTGCTGGTTTTATATACGATGTGTATTACTGTACTTATTCATATTTTTTAAATATTGCTTTAGTACTCCAGTTCAGCACCGTACACACTCGACCTTTTTTTTTTAGTTTTAACTTTTCTCATTGATCTGTTTTACTGAATTCATTTCAAAGTCTCATTGCTAAGCTTGCATTATTATTATTATTACTATTGTTTTGACTTTTATTTTTTTATTTTTTTTTCCTCTTCCACTTACAAAACAAACTAGTCAACTTCTCCATTCTTAAATAGATGAATAAATAAATAAATAATTTAATTCATTTTTTAAATTGATTAACTTATTTATTCATTTATTTTATTTGTATTTTTTCATGCAACCTCTTACCTTATCTATTTTTCATCTTATTGACAGATCTTTTGTCTTTGGAAAAAAAAAAAAAAAGAAAAAAAGTGTGGATACAAATATTTTTGTAAAATAAAGGAACGTTAAAAGTCAAAAGTCTCTGTCTCTCTCTTTCTCTCTCTTTCTCTTTCTCCCTCTCCCTGTCTCTCTCTGTCAAGGGACCACCTCTGCCCTCTGGACCTGTCTGGCTTCTCCTGGTCCCCCTCTCCTGGTTGGAGATCTCGTCGCATGAATGTCCCGTGTGGTCTGCTTGGGGTGCGTGTGGTGCCTGGGGAGGTTTCCACTTTGCCATGAAGACGATCCAAGCCTCAGCTGATGCAGACAGCTGTTCTCTGAGGACTTTTGACTGCAGTTGCTTCATAGTCAGGACTGGAATTTCCTGAGTTCTACCCGAGCCTCCAATAACGAACTCCAATAACTAACTTAAAGACTTCCAGCACGTACTTCCAGCGACATAACACAGTATGACTGCAAAACAATTCCTGCTATCACTCAAATGAGAACGAGTTCCCTGTTGGGTCTGGTCACCCTCGGCTTGCTAAGCAGGGAATATCTACTTATTTTGATTCATACACATTTGTCACTTTTCATACAAATTTCCATAGTTTTCTTTTGATTGTGTAAAGCTGCTTTGTAATAATTAAAATTGTTGAAAGTGCTATACAAATAAAATTTTATTGAGTTAAATCAAATGTGGCAACATAATGTACGTGAAATTATCCCATAAATAATTTCTTCTTTTTTCTTCTTAAAGCAGGGAGAGCCAAACCAGGTAGAAAGGGTTTTTTTTTTAATGTCTGTGGGAAGGGCAAAGTATTTTTAACCACCAAGGTGTGTTATTGTGGTTTGCGTGTGGATCATTCAACAGAAATATAAATTGATTTTAAAATATCTTTCCACTCATCCATTATCCACATTATTGTTTTGTTTTTATTTATTGACAAAACAATCTAAAACATTTTGTCATAGTTATCATTTTCAGAAATTACTTTTCATTTAGTTATAGTTTTTTTGTCACCATACTGGAGTGACTGATATTTCCAAAAGATGGTTGTGTAGTATGAATTGAAGGACCGAGCACACATAGACAATATGCTCTTTCAGTGAACATCTGAACATGTCATCCAAATTGATGAATGAATAATGATTCAGTGTCTCACAGAGGACTTTGATAATGAGCTGCTGGAAGGCTGTGGGAGTGGTCTTTTACTCATCTTCTGCCCTGATTAGATTATATACACTGCATAAATTCAATTAAATGAAAATTTTGTAGGCATGCCAATTTCTTCAAAGGCAGGCTGGTTGGTCTTCCTGTGTGATGAGGTTGAGGCCTGGATAATCTATATAGGGTCTTGGATCCCCTTCTTCTCCCCCCCCCCCCTTCTTTGTCCTTGCCGGGAATGTGGAAGGGTGGATAAATCTCATTGGCAAAGCCTCTTTGATATCTTTCTCCAATACTTTGTGTTCTAATGGCACAAGGGAAAATAAACTTGTCAGCTCAGTCAAATAGCCCATGGGGTAATGTCTGGGTTCTGTGTTTATAATAATAATAAAAAAACAAAAAACATTTTTAAGATTCCAGTAGTCTTGGGACATACTGGACAACCTACTGGTTTAGAATTAATGAGGACTCAAACCCCTTTAAAGGAGTATTTGAACAAGACCAAGACAGTTTACAGTAGATGGACCAATCGATATACTATATATTGTTATGTTGCTGAAATCATGAGGATCCTAGCATCAAAAGGAATTCTGAAATCTGAGTTATGTAAAATGAGAGGAGCTCTGAGTGATGACTGAAGTATAATTGTGTTGTCTGCCTAATTATGGGTTCCACTCCTAGTGGCTGTCCATCCAGTGCAAATACTCAACTGTGTTGTGGAATCATGTCCACTGGAAATCCTAGGACCCTTACTAAAGTCTCATTAAGAAAATTAAGAGCTGATCCTAAGTCAATGCTAGCTCCTACATGGCCATAGCTGAATTTTTTGTTTTTATGCCCCCTTTTCATGAGAAAAAAAACTTTATGCCCTAACTGTATGGGTTCTCCCTAGGATTGCTCAGGGTTGTTTATACAAGAAGGAGGGCAGTGAATCATGAAGAGGTATCTTAGCCATCCTAAGCAACTGCACATCCCCCCCGCTCAGATTTTCTCCTTAATACAGGATGTTAGGGCACTTTCACAAATAAGAGGGTAAAGACTGTTACATGCTTCCTCAGAATTTATGACACCAGCAAATTACATATTTTAAAAATGCCGGTGACACAATGTTCGGGATAGCATAACACACTCAGAGAAAATCTCTATCCACACCTTCCACTTGGTGAGCTTGCAGATGCCCATGATTGGTGACATACTTAAACTAAGGTACATTAAATGCTTATCATGGCCAACGTTCAGCTCATTCAGTGTGTGGAGAGCAGGATATTTAGTCATTCTTCCTCCATCATTAGTAATATCTTTATCTGTGATGGGTGTATATTAGTTAGCACTCTGACAGAGAAGATTTGATTTATACCGGAACACATCAAACCTTTAGAATGGGTAAGTACTGTAAGCTCAAGAGCAGCATTTTTCCTTCAGCAGAATATATGGGTGCCTTAGTGGGAGTTAGCAATCTTCCAACTCTAGTAATAGAGCCTACATAGCGGAGTGAGTGGGTGACGGCTCAGCGGCATACTCGCTCGGGTAACTTTTTACTGAGGCACATGAAATTAATCTCGGACTAGCACAGGTTTTTCAAGATAGATGAACATGCTGGAGCTAATGATATATGCCTTCATCATTCAGAGGTTAGGAAGAGTAACTTTGTAGAGGTGTTTAAATTAATGAAGGTGATGTCTGATGAAGAAGTATGCTCCGGCCCCATCCCAGTGCAACATGGCGACATAGCTTGCAGAAGGTTATGGCCACCGGATGTCGAGGTGGTGCTCTGACAACAATGTTGGCTTTTATATAATTGAAGTACTAGCTGGCCTGTTAGGAGGAGATGGTGTCTGTCCCACTCGGGAAGGTGCTGCTCTCATTTTATGCAATATAACTCGTAGTCTTCTAACACCTACAGTAATTAATCAGTAACTATCTATAGCCCAGGTCAGGGAGCAGACAAACAGGGTAATCGCCTGTTAGCTGCACTGAGTCATCACTCAGGATCCAGCAGATTGTGAGTCTGTTACCCAAGCTAAACAAAATGTAGAAAGGCTGTTTTATAGTAATTTAATCAATATAATATTAGGCCATACAGAATGCATAACCAGTGCCTCTGATCTGAAGGTAAGACTGTAAAATATTAGATCTCTGGCATCTAAAGAATTTTAATGAAATTTGTTAAAGAGAAACATTGATTAAACAAGAGAGAGAGTATGTAACATTAAATAAATCTAATTCTCCTGGATACAATTACATACATCAAACTAGTCTAACTGGTAGACGAGGAGGTGTTGCAGTCATTTATAATGATAATCTAACCATCATACAAAAACATGGACATTTGATGTTCTCTATACTAAAATACCAAATGTATCCACAAATAATAAGTCTAGCTTATCAATTCTGCTATTTATTATTTACTGGCCTCAGGGCTGTACTCTGAATTATTATTTTTTTGTGAAGGTTTCTTGAAAACCTTGTCATCCCTGTAGACAATGCATTGATTCTTGGAGATTTCAATGTTATTTTTTAAGAATCTAGCAGCCTTCGATTCCCGGGTGATGCTGTAACCTATTGCAGCCGGAGGCCTAGAGAGAGAGCTGATTGGCTGAGCTCTCTCAGAAGGGAGGGAGGAGAGGTCCTTAGTGCTCCCACATTAATCACGGCTCTACAGCCAATCAGGGGCGTCTGTGAGTTCATGCAAGCGGAAGGAGCGGATAGCGAGCGAGCAGTTCGAAAAGATGCAGTCGGCTGGCATCACATGGTTCGGAGGAAACACATGGTAGTCTTCGGCCCTTCTGACTGAGTGGTAGTAGCGTAATGTGGGAGCCCTCCTAGTGACAGGGAGGAATTGGACACGACTAAATTAGGGAGAAAATCTGTGAAAAATCCAAAAAAAGAATTAAAAAAAGAATCTAGCAACCCCTTTGTGAACAGAATTTTATGTCTATTCCGGACTCAACAGGGGTAAATCAGTGTGTAGCAGGACCCACTCATAAAGCTGGTCATATACATACAGATGTAATACTAAACTTTGGATTAAATATACAAAAAATATACTGAAGCTTCCACGATCTCAGATCATTATCACCGCGTATTCAATTTGTATCCTAGTAATAATGTATGTACATTTCCACGCTACCAGGTTAAATGCACATTCATGTCAACTACTACACAGTAATCTTTACTTCATCACTAGTAAAGTATCACTAGTATCACGAGTTACCAACCTTTACCCTCAGTTACCAACTATGATAATTAGAGAGAGAAAAATTTAAACCCTGGTATAATGATCACACATGCACCTTAAAACAGACTGCTGAAAAACTACAATGTACTGTAATTGGCATCTAAATAAATGTATATTATTTCAAACAGCATGAAAAGAGAGCTCCCTGAGCAATAACATAGCTCTTCTAGAGCAACTAGAGCAATACTGTATATCTATACACTCTTATAGAATAAGACAAAAATAATCCTATATATATTTGTTTTAAATCTGTAGCAGAGTTAACTAGGTATTAGATCACCACAGACAAATGCAGAGCAATACCGTGTAGTAGTAAGGACTTAATTTTTTCAATAACATTCAGAAAAAAAATTCAGGCTTCAAAACCAGACAATTTAATAAATATTGATGTAAGTGATATTATATGCCAGATGAGCACATAGAATATTTACTTCCCTTCAAGAGACTGAACCAATTTCACTTCACATCTCTTCGGCAAAAGCAACTTGTGTACTAGACCCCATACCTACAGTATAAGTTTATTCAAGCAGACAATACCAGAAATAACCAAACCTCTTTTAAAAATACTTACATCTTCACTCAGCAGTGGCTACATTCTTCAATTTTTTTTAAACAAGATTTAGGTGTCATCATAGCATAGAGACAGTGCTGGTTGAAGTGGTAAATGACCTACTACTCACCTCTGATAACTCTGAGCCAATGTAGCACAAATCATTCCCAAATATCAATGATTTTTAAAAGATTAATCTACATGGGCCAAAAAAGGTTGACACCTGACCATCACATGCATAAGTGCTTATTGATCCAAAAGGCACATTATTTTGGAGCTGGTCACATTCTTTCTGCTAAAACACCTTCAGTTGTGATAGGAA